>JAJOOO010022978.1:0-19865 GCA_029582685.1 Solanum piurae | reverse complement strand
ATACAATTTGTATTTTTTGTATAAAGTGAGAGAGGCGAGTGAGAGAGCGAGATCTGGGAGAGTGGCGAGCGAGATCTGGGAGAGGGGAGAGAGGGGAACGAAAATATATGTATATATACAATTTTCTCTAGCTTTATACAAACACAAACACACTTTATACACTTGCGTTTGTATAAAAAACGAGAGAGGCGAGGGAAAGAACGAGAGTGGCGAGCGAGATTCACCAGGAGAGAGGTGAAATAGCAACAATTTGCTATGAGGTACAACTAAATCAAACTATATTTATAACATTTAATTTGAATTAATAGTTTGCTATTATATACAATTTTCCCTATGTATAATGATCCAAGGCCTACCATCTTCAAATATCGAGTAGATTAAAATTTTAATGTATCTTTCGATTATTATTTATCCTTTTTAAAATGCTAAGTACTTCTTAGTTTTTTATTTATAGTCCATCGAAATTATTCTTACCCTAGAGTGATCTACAAAGTTATTTTAGTACAATTAAAATAACAATATAATAGTAATAACTAATTGCTTTTGCTCAACATGTATATAATTTTATAATATAATAAAGAGAAAAAAGATAAATATACCTTGAACTATCGTAAATGGTATGCAAATATCCTTCGTCATACTTTTGTGACATTGGTGCCCCTGCCATCCAAAAACTAGGGCACTCTAACATAAGACTAAATAGGAACACATGACTCAATTTTATCCGTCAATCCGATATTTAATAAATGTCGAGTCGATAGATAAGATTATGACATGTGTATGTTCGTTAATATAAAGGGTATATATGCTATAGTTTTTGGACGACATGGGCACCAATGTCCCAAAAGTATGACGGATGGTATCTGCATACCATTTACGATAGTTCGGGGTATATTTGTCATTTTTCCCTATATAATAAAAATAAGTTGTACTTTATGTGTTTTAATTCTTGTTAGTTCATTAAAAAAAGGGACAAACCTACATAAATGGGTTATTAGACCCAAAATAATTACATGTTCATACCCAAACTCAAAGTAATTCAAGAAATACTCTTTATCTAAAAAGTTTTTACAGTACATAAGGCTGGTAATTTTCACTTAACTAATACTAAATCGGTATATATATACATACTATATTGGTATCATTAAGACTGATAATTTCGCTTAATTAATATATAAATATATATATATATATATTTATGGTTTCATTAAGATTTCTTATTCAAAAATTACTCATTAGTCAATGATAAGAGTATATATATACTCTTATAGTATAATTGACTAATGAGTAATTTCTGAATATATACTCTTAGCGGTCGTTTGGTACAAACATTGATAATGCATGGATTAGTAATGCAGGGATTAGTAACGCAGGGATTAGTAATGCAGTGATTAGTAGTGCAAGGATTATTTTTTGTCAAGTGTTTGGTTCATTACTTTCCACTTAATCTTGTGTTTGATTTAAAACTCTACAAAAACATTCTTTCCTATTATACCCTTGTGTTATTATGAGATTGTTTATTTCATGTAATTGAGTCAAGGTAGATAATCAGACCATAACACTACAATAATTTTTTTTTAGAAAATACCAACAAAGAAAAAGAGTGTTATATAAATTGAAACAATTTTTTTTTCTTTTTTGTGCATAATTAATAACAAGAATTTAATACTATTCAACAGTTGAATAAAATTCATAATAAAAAAAATGCTAAATCTTTATTTATTTATTTTTACAATTTTTAATCTGTATAATTATTGTATATGGCAAATCGGATGTTGACAAAAGAGTTTAAACTTATCAAAAATGAAGATCTAAAAATATACTTTTATACAATTTTATACCAAAGTCCCTTACCCGGATAATAATTAATCAACGTTGTTGTGGGACAATTTTTTTTTTTTAGGATTTTCTATTTCATTTAACTAGTTAAGTTAAAAATATACATACATACTAGTTAAGTTGTATATATATAAATTTGAGGTATGATGTACCATTTTTTTTGTTGGTTAAGTATATCTTAAACTTAACATAGATTTAAGACTACTTATATTGTTCAATAGCTAAAACTTATTTAAAAAGAATAGTTCAAGTGGTTAATCGACGAACTACATTGAATAAAAAAAAGGAGAAAAAAATATTAATGAAATCATTAAATTACACTAAACGAATTTGGAGAATTAAAAAGAACATTTATAATTATTTCAATATAAATAAAAAGAAAATTAAATTACAAAAGAAATTTAGGAAAATGAATAAAGGAATAATTTTGTCATTTAGGGATCTCAATCAGTTATCCCTCCATTTACTAGGGATAAAATAAGACCATATATGATGTATAAGCAATACATGAATTAAATAAAATAATGTAACCAAACAATGTATTAGATGGATTAAATTTTAATCCATGGACTATTCTATTTAATACCTCCTACCAAACGAGTCCTTATAGTATCATTGACTAAATGATTAATTTTTTTAACAAGAAACCTTAATGATATATATATATATATATATATATATATATATATATATATATATAATATTTAGTATCAGTTTTGCGAATTATCAATCTTAATGATACCAATACAGTTAAGCGAAATTAGTTGGAGGTATATAGTGTAATGATTTAGTGAGGTGTAAATGTAAAATGGTACATGTTTGTATTTTTTTTACTTTTAGGAGTTTTTGCTTAGTTTCCTAATAATATAATGTCATATTATCTCATTCTATTTTTTATAAAATAATTTATATTTATTCTTTATATTTTAGATCTAATCCATCAAACATAAATTAAAGGGAAAAAAGACAAATATACCCTCGAATTATCATAAATGGTATGCAGATACCATCTGTCATATTTTTGGGACATTAGTGCCCCTGCCATAAAAAACCTAGAGCATATATGCCCTTCACTCTAACGGAAGACTAAATAAGGACACGTGACACAATATTATCCATTGATCCGATATAATAAATGTCGGGTCGGTGAATAAAATTATGACACGTGAATGTCCGTTAGTATAAAGGGCATATATGCTCTAATTTTTGAACGACAGGGGCACCAATGTCCCAAAAGTATGATGAAGGATATCTGCATATCATTTACATTAGTTCGGGGGTATATTTGTCCTTTTCCCCTAAATTAAAATAGAATGAGTAAATACGTAATACTCTAATCACATGCTACACACTTTAAAAGATCAAGGACCGTTCTAAAACATTTAAAACTATAAGGACAAAATGTAAACACTTACAAAACTGTAAGGATGAAAAAACACAATTTACTCTTCACACAGTCCGAAGCTCCGATCTGTACTTCCATCTGTCCTCTTTTTTCTTCCGCCGTTCCGTTCTCCTCAGTCGTAGCAGACTTCGGAGAGGTCACTTCCGGAAAAGGAAAAAAAGTACACAAAAATCAAACCGGAAATTCATCTGCTTATACTGAAATTGAGGAGATTTAGAAAAGGAGAAATGGCTCTAACGAGTGTGAAAATGACGGAGGAAGTGTGGTTAACATGTCTCAGTCATGCATTGTCTACAGAAACAGAAGAGATAATGGGGCTTCTCCTCGGTGATACTCAGGTTTTAATTTTTATATTTTTTTTCATTTTTTCTGAAGGTTGTTAGGGTTTTGGGTTGTTATAAACCCTATCTATCATCCAGGACAGCTATAATTGTTGAATGATGATAGTAGCTTTATGTCAATATTAGGTATAAAATTTTTGTTGGATTTTCCTCCAATTCTTGAATCATTGGACGCATTTTTTGTAACTTTAGTTAATGTTGGAGTGGGATCGTGGGAATTCTTTCTTTTGTAGATATTTGCTAATTGGGGTTCCGTTTTTGTTTACATTTTCTAAAAATATTCTTTGAATTATTGGATGATAGGTTTGGAAATGGTATAGGATTTCCTGAAAAACTTTTGTTTCTTTGAGAGATTGATATTTTTGCTTAAAGGCAGTACTTTAAGTTATTGTTGGATTTTACATTCCTTATGTTTCAGCTATTGTTGATGTTTGCTAAATTCGTAACGTACTTTATGTTTAATTTCCTGGAATTCAAGATTGGATGCCATATCTGGAAATGGTAAAAAGAGATTTTGGAGAAAAAACAAACTTCTTTGCCTTGAGAGATTAATATTGTTGCATAAAGGTAGTAACTTTAGTCAGGGGCGCGTCAAAGACGGATTTCTCGGTTATAAAAAAAAAAAGGTAGTAACTTTAGTCAGTGTTGGATTTGCCTTTCGTTAAATTCCAATCATGCTTAATGTTTGACAAGAGTTGCCCAGCACTGGGGTTGGGCGGAATGATATAGAGGATCTGTATATCTGTCCTTACTACATTAACTAGTTTGGAACTGAGTAATTGATATGAATATACGTTCAGTTTGATAAACAGAGCTGGTTTAGGCGGTAGTGGTGGTGTTGAACTGCCATATTTTTATTCTATAAAAAGGCGAAGGGGTTCTGAACTGCGCCTTAACAAGCTGATGCATATTTATGCCTTCTATGTGCTCGTGAGTCTTGATATTGCAGTACACAGTCCTTTTACTTTTAAATAGTGCGTTGAGAGAAAAGATTCTCGAGATCTTGTCTTGACTAAACTTGCAATATCTATGCTTCGTAATATCTTGATCAAAAGAATGTCAGCTGTATAAACTAAGGGGTCGTTTGGTAGTGTATAAAAATAATGCAAAATAGAGTGTATTAATAATGCTTGCATTAATTATAAATCGATTATTTTTATGCATGTTTGGTTTTGTGTATTAAAAAACATGCATTGCATAAAAATATTTATTTACAAAAATATCCTCCACAATTATAGTGGAAAAGATGTAAAAGGGGTTTTGACGGGTAATTGGGTTAAACTCTTTAACCATGCTAATGCATGCATTAAATCCCTTTGCATTACTAATACCTAAAAATCCATGGTATTGGTTATACACTCCTCTATACACAATAGTGTATAACTAATGCAAACATTAATTATATATAGCATGAAAAAATGTACCAAACAAGGTAATACTAATACATAAAACTAATGCATGTATTATTTTTGCTAATACACTCTACTAAACGACCCTTAAGTGTATAGTCTAGTGGTCAATAAAGTTGGAAGTTACCATAGATACAGGATTCAAATCCCAATAGAGACAAAGTTCTAGGTGATTTTTCTCCATCTAAGTTAGATTAATTGAGGTACGCAAGCTGGGTTGGATTCACCGTTATAAAAAAAGGTTAATACTTTAATAATCGTGGGAAGTACATGTGTCTAATA
Organism: Solanum piurae; assembly: GCA_029582685.1. NCBI lineage: Eukaryota > Viridiplantae > Streptophyta > Magnoliopsida > Solanales > Solanaceae > Solanum > Solanum piurae. The sequence goes on along the minus strand of JAJOOO010022978.1, from coordinate 14,589 downwards.
ATCGTGGGAAGTACATGTGTTTATGGGTGGATTGTAGTATACTTGTGGTCTATGGATACATAGAGTAAGGTTACCAGTTTTTTTTTAAAAATATTTGTTTATGGGAGATCATTTCTTTACGTGAGGAGGAAAAAGATTTGTTTCTATTCGTTAAAACAATATGTTGGTGTCTCTAATAAACTAAAGTCATGTTTAATATCCCAATGTCTTAGTTTGACTAGACACCGAGATTAATCTTTAATGGAAGATTTTTGAATCTTTTGGTCTTAAATTAAAGATAAACGCCTATCAACAAGAAATGCTCCCAGACACTTTGCTCTGCACTTTTCCTTAGGTGGCTTATAGAGATCCCTTCTGGGTGTCTAGAGCTCCTTCTCCGGTGGTTCTCTGCCATCAGAACCTCTTCCTTTTCTTGCCTTTTCTTTCAGGTAGCATTTAGAACATGGAGAACAGGTTGTATTTCAGGCAGGGAGGAATGTCTTATGATCTTACAGAATATTTGCTTTAGAGATATGGTTTGAGTGGGTGGAGAGTACTAGGACGTCTATCAGGCGTATGATATTGAGCAGGGGAGATGTATTTGGTTATGCAAAAGATTAAAAGAAGCTTATTAAAGCTGGGGGAAATACATCAAATCATGGAGATGCAGGGACATTTCGACATATATTTATTGCTCCCAGAAGTTCAATAAGTACGACCGATTTTATTTCTGATCATTAATTATTATTTCAGAAAATGCATTTAATGAGGGATAAAGGGAATCTGGTAACAAAAGTGGAAAGTTCATTGATAGAAAAGTAGAGAAGAAAGGGAATTTATTACAAAAAGGGAGTTAAATCTCAATCCAATTGTTGGGGAGGGGGATTACCAGGGAGATCTGCATAACAGTAAATGGAGAAAGAGAGAAATGAATGTAGCCAGTGAGAACTCAATGCTTATGGCGACTTCAAATGTAGATGACAACAACCTGTTCTGCAGATGTCTCATCGGTAGATTTTATTGAGAATGAGGTGCGCCAATTGGAAATGATGTGTGGTTATGGGCCTAACATACGTGGAAGGAAGCTCGTAATGTTCAGATGTACAACATGAATGACTCTCTTAAAATTTCAAACTAGAAGGATGACTGAACATGTTATCATGGGTGATTGGAAGAGACAAGGTCTGACCTTGTAGTTGGAATGGTGGTCGTCAATGATAGGAGCCTTCCTAGATGAAACTAGGTTTGGTTGGCTTTGGATTAGGGTTTTAGGGCTACCATTGCAGATCTGGAACAATAAGGTGATGGAAAATATAGGTGATGAGTGTGTGTGGGGTGGTGGTGGTGGTGGTAGAAACTGAAGAGGACACAAACTTCATAAATCATCTGAGATGGGGAAGAATCAGGACCAAGGGAGAAGATCCCGACGAAGATAGAGATTGTCGATGATGGCCTTATATACTCAAGAGAGCGGATCGAGGTGATAGCGACATACAACTGGATAGTATAGAAGCCGAACCTATGTTGCTTGAATATAGAGACAGTGTTAGAAAGAGGAAAAGGTCCAGAAACAAAGAAAACCTCGGACATAGAGGTTTACAAGGAAGGGGTTCTAGAACTGGGCCCCTGAGCACACTTTAAATCTAATAAAACACAAGCCCTTCTCACACAACAATGGGACCTTTCTAGCAAGCCTAAAACTACTTTTTTCACTGAGCCTTTTTCTGATTAGATTAACTCAGATTGGGGAGAAACAAAGCATCCTTCTAAGCACTTGATAATGGACTGGGAACTGGGAATACACATTCAAATGGAAGAAGAAGAAGACCAAAAATCAGAAATCAGAAATCAGAAATCAGAGAAACAAGGAGGCTCAGGTAGAGGAATGACGGAAGAAGGAGATGTCATAGCTATTGAAGGAAAGACAAATAGTTACTGTATGAGCAGGGTTGATTCTTCCTTTCTGGAAACTTTTGGGAATCAGTTGGTCACATACAATGAATCAGAACCATTGAGCATAGAAAAAAATCTTATGGAAGAGATGATAGAAAAAGGGCTACAATCTGGATACACCTTAATGTGATCAAATTAGGTCTAGCCTTTGGAGCAGCTATCAAGGGATGTGAATAAGAGGGTTATGCTTATTGCATGAAGCTGGATGAAATGCCTAGAGAGACACACATGAAAGGGCAAATCCTCAAATAGCAATAACAACACAATTTCAAAAGAGCTCAGGAATCTAATGTTCGATATGAAATTCAAAGATGGTGAACCTAGAACCAGTGAGAGAAGACTAACCATTATGCAAAGATGAGGATAAAGATTGTGTCTTGGCATGTGAGGGGGCTTAATGAGGAAAGAAAGAAGGGGCGGTAAGGAATTTGATTAATCAATGAGGTGCAGATGTGTATATTTTGGTAGGAACAAAGCGAGGGGGAAATATATATAGACTCATTCATAGTATCTGGGATAATAGATGGATGAGAGGTACATTTAGAGGCAGATGGTAGCAGGGGTGAATAATTATTTTTTTGCGGAAATAGTTCTACTGTTTTCTTAGATTTTGTTAGCTCTTTAACTCTAGACCAATCATAGTCATGTTTTAAGTCTATATTTTTTTATTTTGTGGCTGGCTCCTGAGTCTGAACTTTTATTATGTAATGGAGCTAGCATATCTATTTTTGTACTCTTTGGATCTTCTTGATGCCGGTAATGAAACAACTTACTTCATCAATTTTTTTTATCTTATGGGACAAGAGAGTTAAGAAAGGGGAAATGGTAGAACATGGCAACCAAAGCATAACAAGTAAAATGTCATGGGAAAATTCTAATTTCTTTTGGTTTATACAGCAGTATATGCTGATTGTAAAAGGGTGGAAAGAAGAGGAAACAAATACGTTGGTATGCTTCTGGGCAGTGAAGACAAAACTGTGAAAATTTGGTATGGAATTATAGGAAATAGAAAAGAGGCTGGCTAGGTGGAAGACATAGTACATAACACTGGAAAGGAGGCTCATACTTATCAACTATGTACTTGATGCACTTCCTATGTATGTAATGCCTTTATTTCCCCTTCCTTCCAAATTTATGAAAAAATTGGACATATTTAGGAGGTATTTCTTGTGGCATGGGGTAAAAAAGGATACAATCTAGTCAATTAGCACACAAAACAACAATTCAGAGTAGAGAGCAGGATGCTTTGGGCATCATAAATTTGAGAGCAGAACAATAGCTTATTAATGAAACGGCTCTGGAGATACAATATGGAGGAACATGCATTATGGAAGGAGGTGATCTAGTCAATTAGCACACAAAACAACAATTCAGAGTAGAGAGCAGGATGGTTTGGGCATCATAAATCTGAGAGCAGAACAATAGCTTATTAATGAAACGGCTCTGGAGATACAATATGGAGGAACATGCATTATGGAAGGAGGTGATTGTGCACAAGTTTGGTAAACTCAGCCCATGGTGTACTAATGTGAGCACTAATACTTATGGGTTTGGAGTCTGGAAGACCATTAGAGCCTTGTGGCCCAATATAGAAAGGAAGTTGCAAACAATAGTTGGAGATGGGAAAAGAAAAAAATTCTTGAAGGATGCTTGGAAGGAGCAAAGTCCTTTTATAGAGATTTTCCCAGACCTGTTTATTCTAAGCAACAACCTTGATGGTATTATTTATGATACTCTGATTGCATAGGGCTGGAACTTATCCTTCAGGAGATTACTAAATGACCGGGAGATTGATAGAGTGGCTAATCTACTAAGTAGGATTGATGATTTCAGTGGCACTATTGCTGAACCAGATGCATTAAGATGGAAACACAATATTGATGGGTAATTCTTTGTTAAAAGGGTTTATAGAATAGAGGGCAACCAAAAATATGGAGAAACTTGTGGAAGAGTCCAGCTCCAACCAAGGTAAAATGCATTACTTGGTTGGTGGTTAAAAGAGCACGCCTGATGCAAGAAGTTTTGAAGAAAAAGGGGGCCATCATAGTTTCAAGGTGCTTCTCATGCAATGAGACAGATGAAACAAATAGCCATATATTTTTACACTGCACTTTTACTATACAACTTTGGTTGTTATTTCTCGACATAACAAAGACAGGTTGGTCTATGCCTTAGCATATGGCAGATTTGCTTCGCTGCTGGATGATGAGGCAACAAAAGTCAAAAGAAGCAGTGGAGGATCATACCACAATGCATCTGATAGATCATTTTGGAGAGAGAAACTAGAGGTGTTTTTTGAAGATAGATCCAATTCCATTCAGAAAGTTAAATGGAATTGTATAATACCTTTCTACTTTTGGTGTAAAGAAGTAGGTTTAGAGGATATAGATCATTTTGTATATTTATTAAGATCTATCCAAGTATCTTCGTTTCACTTAGTTTTTTTTATCTAACATTTTTTGATGGTGCTCATCATGTCCTCAATGCTGTGGAATTACACCTTTACCAATTTCAAAAAACAATTAAAGATATGTGTAGTCTTTTAAATCCTGTGTTGTTAAACTTAGGATGTTGGAATTGGAAAACTTGCTAAATAAAGAAAGAGGCACTCTTTTTGTGACAGACCAGAAAGGAAAGTAAGACGCTTTAATTGGGACGGAGGAAGTAGCTATTTTGGTGTATGCCCACGTCCTTCTGCCTTTGTGGAAACGTTTGGACTTTGAATTTGGTTTGTCAGGTTAAAGTTTAGGCATTAGCTTGCAAAGCATTCAGTATGCAATATGTATTGAGTTTTCTTCACTGATCAGGAAAGAAAAATATCATTGTAAGTCAAAGTCATATTTTATACTCCAGCTATTTTGGTAGACATGCAGGTGTATCTTCGATGGTCCATATTTAACCTCGTCCTTGCATGACGTGTCCCAGTAGTGTGTAACAGACTCTGATTTTTGCTTGTCATGTTATAGTTTAGACGTTTTCTTGCTAAACGTTCTGTATACAGTTTAGGTTTCTTTATTGATCAAGAAAAAGAATAAAATCATATATTTCTTTCCTTGATTCTTACATGCTATTGATGATGGCTTTCCTACTAAACCATTTCCACGTGCAAAAGTAATATTTGTGCTGTTTCAATTCGCAGCAGTCAAAAAATGGTAGTGTGACTGCACTTATATGGGGAGCACTGCCACAGCCACGTTGTGACAGGAGGAAGGATCGTGTTGAGACCAATCCTGAGCAGCTAACTGCTGCATCAGTCAAGGCTGAGATATCCTTTTTGATCCGTGACAAATAGTGATTTTTTTTTCACTTCCCTTACCCCTCTAAAAGTTGCAACATAGAGCAGTATCATATAGTGACTGGTGAAATAATTTCTTTGTAAAGTAATTTTTTTCTTCTAATTGCTTCAAAGATCGCTTTTGGTAAATTTGCTGCCAAATGAGAACAATTTTAGTGTTCATAAACTTCGATCTTTTTCTTCATAACATGAAGCAATTTGAATGCACTTCATGCAATGGGTTCTTCCTTTGTTTCCGCAAATGTTTTCTTCCTAATATTAGCATGTCAAATTTATCAGCAAAACTTGATTTCTTTTCCTTCTGATGAATTTTGGGCACATGTCAAATAACTTCTGTGGTATCATGTCTTAGGATTATCTGTGCAAACCTTTTTTTTTTAAAATCGCAGAGTGCATGACCTGCTTAATAGTATATGTAGAACTTGACTTAACCATATTTTATGACATGCTACGGCTTTCTTGGCTTCGATAGCAGTTGGCGAAAAGAGATCTTTTCTCCCGTTTGAACTATGGTTTCATACAACTTAACCTGTTGGTTGAGTTTGTTGCTTGATGTATTCAAATGTATATGATTGGATTGTGGTTGTGATAATGCAGTTTCGTCCGGAAAATTGTATGCTGGATTTGTTACTTTAACTTTTTTTTAGCACAGAATGACCCTGGCAACAGGAAGAACAACAAGAGTGATTGGCTGGTACCATTCACATCCTCACATTACGGTGCTCCCTTCCCATGTTGGTAGGTATTAAGTGCCTCTATGAGCACCTTCTACTTAATAGTTTAGTCCCATTACGTTTGAGTAACCAAAGATGGTCTTTCCGCCTGAATGTTGGTAGTAGTTGTTCGGTATTTGGAATTTTGAACATAATACTTGATCTTTTGGTTGCATACAACATAATAAAAATAAACACGTCGGCGGTAAATGTGACATAAATCAAGCTTGACTAGCACTTAAAAAAAAAGCTAATTCAATCAAGAATATGAAGTAAAACCAACGTTTTATACTTGAACCTTACTATAGACTAGAAACACAAATTAGCCACATATATACAGAAGCGTTGTGTTTTACCAGTCTTTTTGTTTTTGTACAGAAGGGTTTCAAAACTTGTAATCCTCAGATGGGGCCAGGTTTCTATTTCTGTGCTTATAATCCAATACTTACACAGTTCAAATTAAGTGACTACAAATGAAATCCCTGAAATGTCCACTGAGTGTGTCTTTATTTTTTCTTCCGATTCCAAGTTCTCTTTCTTTCCCAGTAATGTCCACTTTAACTTTCTGCTACAACTAGAGTTTTGTGCTTGCTTGTATGACTGTTTTTGCCTCCATCCTTCCCATCATGGAATTGATTTCTTTTTCCAAATGTCTCATTATCCATCTATTTAATTAGGTTATGTCTACTGGTGAACTGGAAGGTTTAGATGGAGAAATTTTACCATTCAAAATCAATATGCGAGCTAAGTAGATATATGTTCCAAAACACAAAAGCAACTCATTTGGTGATTGATTTGTTTGGTTTATCTTTTAATTTTCCCTTATGCAGAATTGGCTTCTCATAAACTGTCTGGCCAGCCAATAGACTGTTGGGCAATTGTCTACTCCTCTAAAAGTCAGCATTCTTCTATGAGTTTGGAACATTGAATAAGGCCTATAAATTAGACAAAACCTCGACTAAGACCTAAACTGAACAAAGATAACATTAACTTTCTCTAGAATAGGTGGTTATATAGAAAACTGAAATGCAGGGTAGGACCGTGTACAATAAACCAATTTGGTCCTGTCTGGAACCCACTTATAGTGGGAACTTCCAATTTCCAAATACCATTTTCAACTTGAAAACAAATATTACTTTTTTTTCAAATTTCACAATTTTTATGTCCAAACACCTACTTAGTGCACTGGAATGTCCTTTTAATCCTTTTGCATTCTCCTAAGTTTCATCTGACTGTAGTTCTGTGATTCATTGATAGTTTGGTCTCCACCAACTTATAGAGATGACTACATGTTTTGTGGAGGTTATTTTGGGTTAAGTCCGGTCATAGTTTATTCTCTTTTCAGCTTAATACCTGCGTTTTCACTAGTTGCCTTTTTCTCAGTCCATGAAAATCATAACATGTTATGTAAAATCATGCAGATGTCCGCACTCAAGCCATGTATCAACTTCTGGATGCTGGGTTTATTGGGTTGATATTTTCATGTTTTAGTGAAGATGCACAGAAGGTAGTGTAAGATTGTTTGGAATCAAGTAGATCAGCACCAGTATAATGTCTTGACCAGTGCATATTTAAAAACTGTAGATCACCACAAGCATAATGTCTTGGCCCAGTGCATGCCTACAAACTATTTGCTAATATTTCAGGTCGGGAGAATCCAAGTTATTGCATTTCAGTCCTTGGATGGAAAGCAGCAGAATCACATGTTGTTGAGGCCTATTTCCCTTTCCCCTGTACATACAAATTCTGTAATAGACCTTGAATCGCCTTTAAGTTCCGCAGACACATCTAGAGCTGGTTCAAAAATTGAGATTCTTGAACAAGATACTGGTGATTCAAGAGCTGTTGCTTTAGCTTCTAAGGTATGTTTAGTGGTTTCATAATTTAAATAAAGCATGTTAGTTGTTACTTACCATTTCAAAATCAATTAATTGTAAAGCATGGTAGTTATTGTGTTTTACTGGAATTCAAGAGGCTGCTGGCCATTTTGGCAAACAGGTTTAAAAGATATACACTGATTTTTTCAATGGATCAAATTTGTTGCTGTATGACTTTGCCTTTGGCACGCGAAGCTACTTGTGGATCTGCAGTGTTATGAACATACACTTCTCCCGAGAAGAATAAGTGTGAAGGGAAAAATTGTGGGCTTTATGATTCTCTCTCTTCTGCTGGTTATGTATTCTTTTTTCTTTTAAAGTTTCGGGGGACAAGGTGTGAGGTAGGTTGGGTTCAGTATTTTTTTATTAAACTTGGTTGATGGATTGGTTTTAATTGGTTAGAATGGGGATATCTATGTACTTGGTGGATTCCCTTGCTAATACTGATAGCTGAGTTGGAGAAAACTGTCGTGCCAACTTGTTTTCGAAACTTATGATTGAGGATCAGAACTTTTTTCACTCCTCTCTTTTTAGCCTTGGACTTCTTCTTTACTCATGATAATCTTAACTGATTTGTTAGGGTGGGACAAGATCTACGGACTTGGGCAATTTCTTTGCTAATGTTGATAATAGAGTTGGAGAAAACCTTCACGCCAACAGTCTTAGTAATGCAGTCATTGATGTAGATCCAATGGACATGTCAGAAAGTATGCAAGAAGCAATGCATCGATCGAATCTGGAGATGAGGTACATTTGAGCATGTATTTGATTACTTAATATGATTTGAACTGTTTTTTCTGACTACGTAAAAAGCAATTTTGGAATTCTCTCTATGGGGTGAGTTATGGAGGACCATAGATGTTTATACCACATTTTGAAAGAAAAATATGGTTTCATAAATCAATCTGGTAAGAACTAATATGGCATCACTTCTACTTTAATAAGATATCTTATCTCTCAAAATCGTGTTCTGCTTGCCATGAAAATGGATAAGATTGGTGCTGGTCTGGAAGGAAATTGGATAAGGAAGTCGTAAGTGTATGGTTCTAATACTTGTCCAGCCCCACTACTATGCCTTTTTTACTTTCGGGTTATTTGGAATGAAGGAATTTGGGTGGTTTGAAAGAAATACAGAACCAGCACACATGATCAAATACAAATATTTGTCTTCTTATTACCCTTTGGGTGTAAATTGCTAAAGGTATAGGACATAGATAGGTTGATGGATTCCCTCAACTGCATGCACTTATAATAGGACTGAGTTTTCGGTTGTGCATATTGACACCCTTCTTTTTGCAGTTAACACCAATAAATTTGTTTACCTATTGGAAAAAAAGATTTTGCTGTAACCGAGTATCAAGACCCTTCAATGAAGTAGATCACTGATTTTTTTTTTTTTTTTTTACCAGCTCATCATTTATTATTAGCACCATTGACTATTGTTAACAAAGTACCTCACTCAAACTTCAAAAGTTAGCTGAAGTTGTGAGGATTATAACCTGTACCCTTCACACCTAGAGATGGACATCTGGTGTTTGGATAACCTCACATGCAGACAACACTGGCTACCTAAAATCATGGACAAGTTTGACTCTGAGATAATGTTAAGAAAATGACGTTGAGTATGATTCAATCCAAAAGCTTGTTCATGAGGTGAGAATTGTCAAGATCATAGAAAGACCACATTGTATACCCTCGAGCAATGTGGGTTTTTAAGAACTAGAACCTCTGAGTATCTTATGTGCTAAAAACCTAACAAGTTGCTTTACTGGAGGAGTGTCAGATAGATAATTAGCTTAACCTGCAGTTGAAGAGGGGATAGTGTGCAAGTGGGTAACTGCATAAAATTAGATGAACAAAATTTCTACCTGACATGTTTTGGCAGAATCTTGGGCAACTGCAAGTGTCAGACTCTGAGTATTTTTTAATTTTGAGTCTTAGTTATTGCAATTTAAAGATAATGCGAAGTTGCTTGTACACTGAAGTTTATTTAACCCCCACCGCACCCAAAAAAAAGAAAAAAAAAGAAAAAAAAAGAAAGAGAAGCTTTTGTTGTTTAATAAAGTTTGAGAAAATGTTGTTCGTCTATAGTGGCGTTTATAATGAATAGTCAAACAGTCAAAGCTGTTTAATTCACCTATGTTTTCTGCTATTTGCTTATATTCAAATTACTGATTCAACCCTTCTGAAGCATGATAAATGCTTGGCTTAATCTATAAATATTTTTGGTTGGTGACAGTGGTGCAGAATATGTCAGAAAGGAAATCCCTCTTCTTGTTCTGCCATCCTCATCTCTTTTCAATCTTGATGCACCTTTGAACTCATTCACGGATCTGCAGCGGGTATTATTTGAAGAAGAGCGAACTGCATATAATCAGGCTGTTGTAACAAATATGAGGTGGTCGAACTTAATGTGTGCTTATTGCTTGCTTTGCATATATGTGCTTTTTAACTGCTATAATAATTTGGGATGTCTTTCTGCAGGGAAACAAAAGTGCACCCGCTCACTTTCATTCATCACACATCTACATATCAGGCTTCTATGTGCAAATTAATGGAGCATTGGTAAATGAGCTCACTCTTTGACGTCTGTCTTAGAACTCAGTTTTTCTTTGTGGTTGTGCTATTTTTGATCACCACTTTGTTCTGTATCGCAGCTTAAGTCCCGCTATCAGTTCCCTCCAGGACCAGTTGAGAGAGAATGAAATTCGGGTATGAATGCTTATTTATCTTCCGATCTTCATCTATTGTACTTCTTTCTTCAGATTTTACCTTCCATTGAATTAGTAGACCTTGGAGTTGATATTTAGACTCTCATCATGTACAGATGTTTTCGATTTCCTGAGATGTTTCAAGTTCTTTTGTCTAGCTTTGGTTTTGTGAAATATGTCGTGGACTATATTGGTATCCCGTCGAACTGCTGAACCACCCTTACTTTGTGTGCCCCTATGCTTGTTAGGGAAGTCTCGAGTTGCTCAAAGGTAGTATTGAGACTTGAGTACAACTTTGGCAAAGTAATCCTCAAAAGTTTGTGTATTTACGAGATCAGTATTGCATAACTAGTAGGCCTTCCATTTAAAGGAAGTCTATTGAAAGGGAAAAAGATCTATACTAAAGGCTATTCCAGTTGTACTTCCCATTGGCTTGCATTCACACATTAGCTGATTGTAGGCATCTTTTAGGAGTAATATTTTACATGATTTGGTGGCTGAATAGTTTTATCTGCTTTCGCTGGAACAGCTAAAGATGCTAAGTGAAGAAGCCAGAGTTTTGGAAACTGAGACTATAAGAGGGGAACCAAATACAAGTTCTCCTCGTCGAGGTAGTGCTTCATTGGGTCAAAGAGACTTGTACAGTCCAACCGAGTTAAGAAGTGTTTCCGGTTCAAGTAGTCGGAGCAGAAAAGCACCCTAATGAAGTAGCAAGGTCGATCTTACCTATGCGAAGTGTATAGTAGGGGTTTATTTTGTTACCTCACCTTCTGGTCCCTTTTGGTGCTTAATATGATGCCAAGTTTTGGTATTTTCGAGTTTGTACAAGGCAAATTTACTGCAATGGTTCTGGCTTTAGAGCCAGAATTCAATGAGATGGTGTATTGGAGAAAATTATGAAATGCAAACCAGAACAAGTAGTAGACAACCTCAGAGATCTTTGTTCTTTATAACCCCCCACCCCTCCCCAAACCAACCCTTGTCATTTGTTCTGTGTGAAAAAAGCAAACAGCTTTAATTAATACAGGATGTGTATAATGATTTTGGTCACATAAAAATGGTCTTTTTCTTCAGAAATGAACCAGAAAATTTCATGTTTACAATGCTGTGAAGGAAATTCGTTGTAATTATTTGATACAACTTCATTGAAATTTATTTACACAAACCTGTTGCAAATGCTTTGTCCAAAAGCGTATGAAACTAGTTGTGTAGATTTGATTCATAATTAGGAATTTATTACTTTATACATGGTTAATATTCAATAATTCTCTTACTCGTTGGTGCTAAAATCTCCCAATCCTTCTTTTGCAAGCGTATATCAAGTCACATACCCCTCCATTCATATTTACTTAACCATGTCTAATTATTAGTACTTGATTTTTTTAAAAATTGAACAGGAGGACAATATATTTTTGTTTCAATTTTCGTCGTTTCACAAGAAACTTCATTTCCCAAATCCACAAAAATATAAGTATAACAAATTATTTTACCCAAGAAATTAAAACAGCAGGGATGCTAGGTGTCCATTTAATAACAAGAACACAACATTTTCTTCAATAGACTTGTATAAAGAAAAAGAAAGATAAAAGAAAAAAGAGGAAACTATTTATGACTTAAATGTTGGTGTTAGTTGGGTTGTGTTTTGGGTATTCATCAAGGTAGTTTGGGATACCACCGGTAGCTGCGTTGTCATTATTTGCTCCTCCAACAGTATTCTTGACAGCATCAGCCGCACCTTGAGCAATATTAGCAGCACCCAATGCAGCTCCACGAGCCACGCTCACTGCTCCTTTTCCAATATCTGCTGCTCCTTGTGCCATGTTCTTCACTTGATTCCCAGTCTTCAAAAATATCCTTAAACTATGTGAAATGAACAAAAATATTCTTCGTTTGATCCAAAAATGGACCTAAACTATAAATGGAACACTTGGAACCTACCTACTCTGATAAAAAGACGGATTCAGAATGTTAAACTTTAGATAAATTCAGAATATTACCGAACTTACTGATTATTAAAGTGACTGATTTTGCAATCTACGCATATAAGAGTTCAAATTAATCCCTAATTTGTTAGAAATAATTAATTAATTACCTCTTGAAGGAAGCCTTGGCTTTGGTTATGGATATCAGAAGGTGCGTCTCTTCTTATCTAAAAAAAGTGTAGCTTAAATTGGCATGATGTTGAAGAAAATTGAGAGGTTTAATTATGGATCAAACCTTAGTAATTAACAATGTAAAGAGTAATATACCTGATTTTGGCCACTGCTAAAAAGGTTGTCATTACCGTGGCTGGCCATGATCTTTTTTATGCTTTGTTTGTGTTGTGAATTTTATTGCTACTTTTGTAAAGAATAGATGAAATGGATTTGATGTTAGGGTGACTAATGTTGTGTCAATTTATAGTGTTGAGGCTCCTCAAATGGTGACCAAAGTACACGCATTTTCCAACACATGGCAGCACATAACACTACAATAATATGCGTAAGAGTTACATTTTATTTAGAACGCTTCTACCGGATGATGAGTTAACCATATATATTTTGATTAATATATTTATAATATGACAATAATAAATCAAGACAATTATTTTTTGGTAAATGAGACATGACAACTATTTTATAAGTGAAAGAATAGTATATAACATTTCTTAACGATATAGTAACTTGTTTGAAAACGAAGCGACTCTTTAATATATTCTCAATAACCTATAATATCCACTAGAATTTGCACATTTCTTAAAAAATTATAAATAAAAAAATAATTTCATTAGGCTACTCTTTAAACATAATAAATATAATGTCTTGAAAAATGTAATAGAGAAATGATTATAATTAATAATAAGGGTAAATTAAGAACTAAATATAAAATTATTCATTGATTTTATAAAGTCGACAAGTATTATTGAATATCTTAAAATAGTATAGTCGACAATTATTTTTGAACGGAGAGAAATAAATTAAAAAAAGGTAACCGTCGAATGGCTATATGCTCTACACGCGTCATATAATAGGGGACACTTGTCGAGGCGTTGGCTGAAACGTATCACAATTGTATTGACAGTTGAAAGTTGAAACCATGCCGAGCCAATTACTTTTAATAATATTGATTCATTATATAATGTATGATTAACCGATGTAAGTTAACATTCATGGTTGATTTATATATCAAGATTTTTTGATATATGTGTTTATAAGTGTTTAAAATTAACAATATTATAATAAGTTTTAAAAAACCATTCTTCCTAGCATAAAAATATAAAAAGTTTAATTATGATTAAAGATTCTTAAGTATGAAAATTTCTTCTTAATAAATTAATATGTATATTTTAAAATATAATATAATTATTATTTTAGTTAAATGAGTTTGATGAGTTAAATAAATTTATTATTAAAAAAAATAATTACTGACATGACATGCCAACTAGGAGAGAACGAGACTTATGAAGTATTAAGTTTATTTGAACGAAAAATAATAATAATTAAATGATATTTTAATTAAACTCCTTTTAGTTGTATGGAAAATAAACTCTCTATATATGTGAGAATAGGATGTAAAGTTGTGTTGTATGTGTGTGGGAACCACTACCACCTAAAAATATATGATGTAGTCTTATAAGATGTCATACATATATTATATGTCATATTTGTTGCTTTCCCTATTCAGAAAGTGCGAGGAACTTTCACAAATAATTATCATAATAAACTTAATTATGCATCATAGTTATAATTTGTATATTTATGGGTTGTAGCTATAGTTTAAGTTATCTCATTTGTATAATTTGCGGATATATTTGTATAATTCAGTTATTTTTGTATAAACTTGAAATAACGAATTTATACAATTACAAACATCAGAAGTGCAAATAGTTATACAAATTATATTATACAAATTCTGAATTATACAAAAGTTATACAAATTTTGAATTATACAAATGCGCGAATTATACAAAACTAAAAAGCTGAATTGTGTAATTATAGCTAAAAGTAAGCCGCGAATTGTAATTAAGGTAAACTATAACTATATTAAGTAATTAACTAGTATATGTTTGCTTATACGCGTAA
>JAJOOO010022977.1:0-26570 GCA_029582685.1 Solanum piurae | reverse complement strand
AAAAAATTAAAGTTGGAACGAATGTACCGAATGTCTACGTAAAAGTAGACGTATAACCAAAGCCGAAATTGAGAGATGCCAATTGAAGCTTCCGATTTACTTCAAATAAATCTCCAAAATTCGAACTCCAAGCCAATATCACAAAATAATAATTATGAATTTATGAGAGATTGAAAATTGAAAGATTTTGTAAGATGTTAATGAGATAATTTGTGAATTTGTGATTTAAATAAAAGAAATTGGTATATTTATAGTGTTAAGGGGTTAGAGAGGGGTGGGGGCTGTTTTGAGCCGTTTTGGGCCCCAGCCCAATGGCTAAAAGGGCCCAACGGCTCAATTTAAACGTTCACTTAAAAATAAATAAAAAAATAATAATTAAATTGACCGTTGAAGACCGGAACCGGTTCTTATCGGACCGGAACCGATTCTTACCGAACCGGATCAACCGGATAAAAATCTGGGTTCCGTTTCGATACCGATTCCGATACCTATAAGACCGGTTCAACCGGTACCAGACTTACCGGACCGGACAAAAACCGATCCAATTGCCAGCCTTAGTTTAATCACATGATGATTTCTCAACATATGAATTGACAATATCTTGTTTAGGTATTAGTTCTAGTTAAAGGTGGACCACTCTTAGAGTGTGGGTGTATGTGCACCTGTTCACTTTAAATTTTTGTTATTGTGTATATGTGTGTATATTCATAAACAAGGATTATATAATTAAATGTGCATGCTAAAACACATAAGTTGAGTTGGTATAGTGGTCCAACACCTCGCCGTTGAGCATCTTAGCAACTTGCGTGTCCCGAGTTTAATTCTTATTGTTTATTTTCTTTTTGTCAATTTTAATTGTTTTTACAAAAAAACGCCTAATAAAAAACCTGAAGCGAGATTCTAACCGGCAATCTCAAAGTGTACACTAAGAATCAAAACCATCAAATAATAGAGTGTACTATGCTAAATTTTGTTTAATTTATATTTATGTAATGCTTCACTACCTCACATTCACTTTTAGCCGTGTCCCGTCGTCTTCCAATTCTGAGTTCGCCTTTGATTCTAATGTCCTTCCACATTGAATATTTGTATTAATTAATTAATCTGTGATTATTTCATTTCTCATCCCCCATCCCTCTTAGGGGTATGCATTCAATTTTTCAGTTTAATTTTATACTATTCAATTTGATTTTTTTTATTTTTGAGTTTGAAAAAGTGTAACCTAATCTGATTCAAAATAAATTTAGTTTAGTTTGATTTTCCTCTATTGGGTTCGATTTTTTTCGATTTGATTATTCGGTTATGTCAATAATTAATATATATATATATGTATAATTCAATTTTTATTTTTTTAAATTCGAAACCAAACTAAAAAACTAAACAAAGTAAATTATAAATCCAAAATCAAACCTAAAAACCATTTCAAATAAAAATTTAATTTTTCAATTTAATCTAAATAGTGCCTAATCCCTCTATCTCCTTGCTTTGACCTTTCATAATAATTCTTTTTTATATGACAAAAGAACAAGTAAAATTCACTTGACAATGTTTATGGTACAGTGATAAATACTCTTCATACTTGACCAAAAGATATAAAGTCGGATGCACTTTACCTAATATGAGACACTCTGGCACGAACCCAGGTTTAATCCAATGTGGATACAAGATACCTGCTCGGAATCCAAAACAATCACTTATTTTCCTTAAAAGACCCAAAAAGTAGTCTACTTTTCATCCAAACTTGGAAGATTTCTTGAGAAATCAGTTGTTTCTTTTCATACAAATGAGTTATGTAAATGTTGTGACAACATGTTAAATATGTTCTGTTTATCTAAATTTTGTTTTGAGCATAATTTGTGGCTTCACCCATTAAAATGGAGAACTTTTGTTCCAAATCCAAACTTAACAGTAAAGCTAAATGTTTCTTTTAATTCCTTTCATAGTGTCATTAAAACATTCATAACAAGTAGTTAGAATGTTAGAAATCACTATTTTCTTGAAGGAAAAAGAAGAAGTGGGAGTCAGAAATCTCGTGTGGAAAGTGCCGCTCACTGCATCGCCTTATTAGGCGATACTGCGTTTGCACATATGCAAAGATCTCATCATTCTCCACAATTTTCTTCATTAGAAGAAAAAATATGTAAAAGAACTATCTTCTCATAAACCAAATAAATAAAAAAAAAAAAAAAAAAAGAGAGAGTTTTCGCCATTCAGATGGGTGAAAACTTACTAGCAGCTGCTATGAGAAGAAAGAGGTGAAGAGTTAGGGATTTAATAGAAGACTCTGACGGCGATGCTTTATAATATTTTGCCCTAATGCAACTCATGATTTTCTGCTTTGCATCTCCACCTAATCTAACTGCATCTACGGCTGATATCATACTGTACTATTTTGGAGACACCACATGATTTTAATTGATATTTGGATATGTGATTTGAAATAAGTATGATTTTGATTTTATTTATTTTTAAATGTTAAATTTGATCCATAAGTTTTATTTGCTCCTCCTTTTCATATTAATTGAATTGTTGAGATATTTTTTATTTTTTAAATTAATTTAATTATTCAATTTTCAAGACTATTTTTAGAATATTTTTCCAATTTTACCCTTCATTAGTTAGTATTTGAATTAGTTATTAATTAATGTTTAGTTATTTTAATCATAATTTTGATAATAATTAATAAGGGTAAAAATGGAAAGTTAAGCTTAATTTATGTCTTAATCTTCTTTTCTTAAAGAGTGTGAAACACCTCAACAATGCAATTAATATGAAATGGAGGGGGAGAAACATACCTATTATTTCAAATTTTACAAAAAACAAACAAACTTATATTTGGCGTGAGAAGATTATTTGTACGATGTGAAAGAATTTAAAACTAGCTAGCTAGTTACAATTAAATATTAATGTTTACTAGTGAGTCTTTATATGTATACACAAATATTTATTTATAAAAAAAACATAAATATTTATGATTTATCAATATGATACCTACAAATATTCTAATATCTTATTTATGAACTATAATATATTCATAAAATTATTTTATTCATATCAATTGCAATTATATTGAGTTTGAAAAGTCTCTCAATACATATTATTTTTGCTAATTACAGCCTTATTATAAACAAAAACATATTTGATGTGGATATCAAATTCTTTTCCATTTCAGGAACATTGTTGAGAGTCACAATCATACCTTCAGTAGATCATGAATAATGACTTGTAGTTCTTGATCTTGATACATGACAATCTATGTTATTGTCAACTGTTTTAA
The DNA here is from genome assembly GCA_029582685.1 of Solanum piurae. Taxonomy (NCBI): domain Eukaryota; kingdom Viridiplantae; phylum Streptophyta; class Magnoliopsida; order Solanales; family Solanaceae; genus Solanum; species Solanum piurae. Next base: position 23,293 of record JAJOOO010022977.1, on the reverse strand, counting down.
ATTCTAAAAATTTGTTCAGAAATTTCTTCAATCGAACATCCTCAATCTTGTATTTCTTGTAAAAAATGTTTCACAACACTTCGAATTCATATACTAACAAATACAGTAATGTAAAGGTATGCAAAAAAAAAAATCAACATCTTAGTAGTGTTGGTTCAAGCAACTGGCCTAATGTAACAGTGGAGAACAAGCCTTTTGAAGGCCAATTTTCTTTTGATAAAGATGCACAAACTTGCTTCATACTTGGCCGAGCTAGAGGACTCTGATGAAGACACGCGAATGCTAGTTTTGTGATCTTCATTAATTCTTCTGCTTCTTGTTTTCCAGGAGCTAGTGTCCGTTTGTCAATCAATTCCTTTAACAGCGTTACATTTGCTCCTGATGCTGGCGAAAATGATGATATAGCTTCAATAATATCACCTGGATGATGCCCTAGAATAACTTCTAGTGATATCACCCCGAAGCTGTAAACATCACTCTTCTCATTTACCTTCATTGTGTAAGCAAGCTCTGCAAACAAATTAGAAATTGTGTGAGAGTGAACGATTTTGAAGTAATGAATTCCTAGTTAAAAATATACTCCATCTGTTTCAATTTGTTTGTCTGATTTTGACTTAATACAAAGTTTAAGAAAGTAAAGAAGACTAAATACCTGGAGCTACATAGCCAAGAGTTCCAGCAAAGGAAGTCCAATTGGTGGAGTTAGGCCTTAAGAGTTTAGCAGTACCAAAATCAGAAACATGGGGATTGCCTTCATCATCTAAGAGAACATTGTTACTTGATATATCTCTATGAACTATAGGAGGTGAACACGCGTGATGTAAGTAACACAACGCGTTTGCTATCCCCTTGACAATATCAACCCTCTTGAGCCAATTTAAATCTCTTGCTCTACCCTCATTGCTAAGGTTTTGTGACAAGTTTCCTCCTTCCAACAACTCATAAACCAAGAATGAATGGCGCGCGTGTGAACAGAACCCATATAGCTTCACAATATTCCGATGTCGGATGTTTACTAGAGCTTGTATCTCTTTTGAAAAGCTTTTGATCAAGTTGTCATCAGATTCTTCATCTTCTAAAGCATGAACTTTTTTCACTGCAACAACTTGACCACATGGTAACTCAACCTTATAGACACTTCCATGTCCTCCCTTCCCAATGCAATATTTGCTATCAAAGTTTTCTGTTGCTGCAATGATGTTTTCATGTGCTATTTTCCCATCAAATCCCCTAACTGAAAAAGAATTGCTGGATGGTTCTCTAGGCTGAATACTTCTATTTCTTTTCTTTTTCGTTAGAAAAAGTATACAAGTAATCACAAGTAGAAGCAAGGCAACCAAAATTAGAGACAGAGTTAAGGTCAGTATAAGCTTTCTACTTGTTCTTTCTTTTTTCCTCAATGAAGAGCAAGGTCTCATACCAGTATGATTATTGCTGCATAAATCCTTGTTATCTCTTAATTCTTCACGCGATGCATTTTGAAATGCCACGATCTTGGGAAGGGGACCAACCAATTGATTGCAAGATATATCAATTGACCTCAAACTAACACGTTCATTGAAACTAGGTGGGATTGAACCAGACAAGTTATTACGCGAAAGATTCATTCTTTCCAAACTTCTCAAACTCCCTATGTGCCACGGTATCTCACCACTGAGCATGTTATAACTGAGATCAAGATACACTAGAGAGTGCAAGTTCCCTAAATTAGAAGGAATAGTTGTGTTCAGCTTGTTCTTGCTTAAGTTCAAGTACCAAAGCTGCCTACAATCTCCTATTTCTCCTGGAATCTTGCCACTCATATTATTCACACCCAAGTCAAGTCTTGTAAGTTTAGACAACTTCCCCACTTCTATAGGTATTTCTCCTGAAATTCTATTCTCATGTAAATCAAGTACCAGCAAGAGAGTTAGCCTCTCTAAACTTTTAGGAATTTCGCCAGTTAAGTGATTTGAAGAGAGATCAAGCATTTCTAGTTTGATCAAATTTCCTATCTCAATTGGTATGGCACCAAACAAGTTGTTCTTGGAGATCTTCAAACTTGTTAGATTATGAGAAAAACCCCATTGTGACGATAACTCGCCATATAGTTTATTGTGACTCAAATCCATGTAAACTAAACTTGGATAGACACCAAAAGCTTCTGATATATTGCTAGACAATTGATTACCATCAAGCCTAACTCTTGATAGTGTAGAGCAATTTTTCAAGGTTCGAGGGACACGACCTGTAAATTTATTGTCATATGCTATAAATTTAGCAAGTGATCCACCAAGGCACACATTTTGTGGCAAATGACCAGAAAAATTGTTCTCTGCCACTTGAAAAGTTTGCAAATGTGTAAGATTTTCAAACTCTTTTGGAAGTGATCCATTGAGTTTATTTCTAAGCAAACACAAATGCACAAGGGATTTTAAGTTACCAAAACTTGAAGGGACAGGGCCATATAGTTCATTAACTGATAAAAACAACAACTCAAGTTTAATCAAGTTACCAATAGATGAAGGGATAAAGCCAATAAAACGATTTATCGACAAGTCTAAGTGCTTGAGATTCTTCAATAGCCCTATTTCATGTGGAATCACTCCATCAAAATGATTGTAACTCAAATAAAGGAAACTTAATCTTGAAAGATTGAACATGTTTTTTGGAAGTGTACCATTGAGTGAGTTATTAGAAAAATTAATCAATTGAAGATGAGGAAAAGAAGTGAAATTTAGATGGTGAAGATTACCTCTAATCCCATAATTTGCAAGATTCATTTGATTAACTCTTCCAATAGTATCACAAGAAATGCCACACCAATTATGACAAGGATTAGTACTACTGCTAGTAATTAACCAAGAGGAAAGGAGTGTTTGGCTTGTATTTTCAAGACTTGCTTTCCATTTTAAGAGAGAAAATGCTTCAAGTGAAATTGAATTAATTGAATGTTTTTCAGAAGCATTTAGATAAGATTTAGCAAGAACATGTTGATCATAAGAAATAGTTATAAAGATCAAAAAATCAGTAATGAAAATTGTGTTGGATAATGAGGATCTCATTTTTTTTTCTTGAAAAAAAAACACCAAAGGCCTAATTTTTAATTTTTTATGGCTTTGGGAATGCTGGACATAATGATTTATGGACTGGTATTTATAAAAGAAAAAAAGCCTCATGTTTCCAAGTGGGAAACCAAGCCAAAATTAACAGCTCTTGTTTGGTACTAGTATTATATATTTACTTTTCGTTTGGGTTAATTTAAATATAAATAACTTATTTCTTAATAGCTATCACTAGAATATGTAACTTATTTCTTATGGATTTCTTCTTTAATTTAATCCTCATGGAAAGTAAATTATAGAAAAAAAGCTTCAAGTCAACTTAAAAATACTTTAATCAGTAGAGTTGAAATAGTGAAGTACTTTTAGTTTTAGCCATATAGTAGCATGTAAAAGCTTAATTAATTAAAAAGGTGGTGTTAGTTTTTCTTCTAACAGTTTAATTTTTGCCGACCTCGTGGTTTATGCAGCACAACAACTAAGACTAACATAACATATAATTTATTTTCTTGGAGGTGATAATGTAAAATAATTTTGAGTAGCAAAAAATATTTTAACTAGGAAGAAATTGAATAAAGCTAAAGAAAAAACAAAATGTATAATAGCTCATCTCTTATCATCTCCAGATAAAAGAAATTTATTACACTAATTTATGTACTTCTTTTTGTCTAAGTTTATTTTAATCACTACTTCACGTGGTATTTTAATACTAATAAAAATGATATTGCTAAAAATTAAAATAAATGATAGGCTCATAAATATATTAAATTTCCTAAAAATTGTAAAAGTATATATGTTCAATTTGTAAAACGACATACAAAGACGGATCAAATCCACAAGGAGAAGTAGGGGTGTCAAAATCAACTCATTGGAAAAAAAAACATGAATCGGTTAACCTGTTCATTTATTAGCTAAAATCATTTTGATGGTTTGCACGATCACAAAAGTGATATCTTACCCTAAAAGAATGAGAGGAGTATTGGGCTTGAGTTTCTGTTAGATTTTGAAGAACACAAGCATGGACACGTACATTGTAAAAATAGCAAGTGAATTGTCCTAAACATTCAGACATAAGCAACTGATGCCCGAATATGATCATTTGATTTAGCACCCTGAGCACGACCTCTACCTCGTCCTTGGCCTTGGCCCCGACCTGCAAGAAATCCGATCTCATGTTAAAAGATAAGACATTGGTGTTAGCAGAACCAATATGTTTTACACGAAAAGTTAGTAGTACTATATATGTATTTTAGGTGAAAAAGGATTGTAGCATACCCTGGCCTTGAATGGGATCAATTGAACCACCATAGTTGTTACCACGTCCACGATTACCACGACCTCTTCCTCCAGTTCGGCCTCTACCATTATATCCACGTCCTCCTTTCCATCCGCCCTCTCCACCATCATTAAAACGTCCTGTACACAGTAAACCAAGATGTGTAGGAAAAGAAGCAGACAAAAAAAGGACTATTGTACGCAGCCTTACCCTGCATTTTTGCAAGAGGCTGTTTCCACAGCTCAAATGTAAACCTGTGACCTCAGGCAACAACTGTACCAGTTACTCTTAGGCTCCCAGGAAAAGAAGGAAGTTCATAACATAATCACAAAATAAGGAGATAAACATTATGTTCAAGCCTCACCACCTTCTTCATGAGAAAATTCAAGAATTTTATAAAGACAATGAGAAAAAAAACAACATGGTCCCTAATGAAAAACCAATGTATGGTGTACCTCCTCCGTAATCATATTCGGTCAGTGGCCTGACTTGATCTGCTGGAATAGGTGGCTGATACCTGCAAATTTCGACTGCTTATGAGACAATTTGTTTGTCTTGAAACCAAAACCTGAAAGAAAGGGGCTTAACAAGAAATGCGAGCACAAAGACATAGTTACACCATCTGCAACTATATGATATCCATACCAACCGGGATGTTGAGAAATAGATTTAACACTGACAAAACAATGTAAAGCATTTTCACATCAATGTATTTTAAGCTGTTGTAGCATGTTACCAATTCCACTTTTCATGGAGAGTTGCCTTTTTGGATAATCAGATAGTGTAAAATTAGTACTAGATGTTAAAAAAGAAACATACAGTAATAGTATCCATCTTATACAAATGAGTCAATATTACTAACACATACTCTAGAGGTATTGTTTTGAACTATTAAACCAGATGGCCAAATCTAATGGAGTAGTATTCATCATCATAAGTAATAATGCCAATTTTACCATAGTCCAGATTCTACTACTAGTGCATATATAGTTGATTGACTGATCGAACGTACATTTACTAAACGACCAATTGAAGAAAAGGAAATGCAGTGTTGATTACTAACCCCGCTGATGAGGTATCTAACTCCTCCTTTGAAAGGATAATTGTTATGACTGACACATGACGAGTAGTCTCGAGCCTGCATTTGTTAATAAATAAAGAAACTTATTGAGCAGAAAAGAGAAAAAAAATAAATACATTTAGATGCATCTTACGGAAGAAGTCCTTCTTCTAAAGGTTCCCACGTATCAGTAATATCAGTTGAACCAATCGATGTGATCTGATGAAGGCCAACCATCTTTCTCTGATGCATAAAGATTACATTGTTATCGGAAACAGAAAGTACATACATTTTATTGGAAAATACTTTCAAAGAGAATTCAGTAAGTAGACATAAATCACATGTCTATGCTACAATTAATCTGCTGCACGCATGCACCTTTATTAGTTCCGCTATCATTACTGTTTTGCTAATGGCTCTGCCCATAGACTTAAGAGCAATTTCTTTAGATCCTTTCTCCTACAAAAGAAACAAATTTGTCAACACGCTAAACTCACAAAAACATGAAACCTTATATCCATCACTTTCTAACGATTCAATATATGAGTTAACTCGATCACAAACAGAGGGCATAAAGCAAACAAATTGTGGCATTGTAGTGCATGTAGCTCAAACTAAGGTGCAATTTCATAGATCCATTGATATTAATCTGATTCAATAATTAGAATGCTTGTTACTTTGCAATAGCACAAATAAACTACCCTTTTCGTCCCAATTTTGTGTCCTACTGTTCTTTTTAGTCTGTTTCAAAAAAAATGTCAATATCCCTTAATTAGTCTGCATTTGCACTACCCACCCAAACCCCACATGAGGAATTACGTGAATATGTTGTTGTTGGAAACAATAAACTTCTTATTTCACTCTTTAACTAGATTATTCATAGTCATACAAATCTTTATGACTTGATTTAGGTCACAAGTTTTTGTTCTTTCTTAAATGTCGTACCTGGTCAAATACTTGTCACATAAATTGAGACAGAATGAGTATCAAACACATAGCACAATCATGGCTATGGCACTATACTAACAAGCAACACAATTTATTGTAGAAATTTTTACGATTAATTATTAAACATGCAAACTAGAAATCATGTGGTGCAAACATTTACAAAAATGGGCAAATAGTAGAATGAAAAAAGGTAAATGAGGGACCTGAAGAAGAAGATTAGTAGCATAAGTAATGTAATTCCTTAATCTTCCTTGTGTTGTTATTCTAATCTCATTCTCCTTAATAGGATTATCAATTCTTGGCTTCTGCACTTTCTCATACCTATCCATAACTTTTTTTAAAACACAATTTTCCTTCTATCAATTCCCAAATATTGAAAAAAATTAAGCACTTGTAAGAAATTAAATCTTACAGTAATGTTAGTTCTTTTGATAGTGTTTCTTTTTTACTTATTTTTTTTTCTTTTGGTCAAAACAGTATTCAGAAAAATACGGTTAATTTGTGGCTAATATGACCGGCTTAATTTTCTGATCTCAGTTTATGACTCCGATTCATGAAATAACCACGTGTTTAAGATTCTTAATTGCAACCCTAAAAGGATGAAGCTACAAATTTTATTTATTTTAAAAAAAAATGTTTTTAATGTTTATTTTAAATAGTTGAGATGTGTTGATCAAATGTTTTTAAGAAATAAATGTTTTTGAGTAGCCGTAGAAATTATTATTTAGAAGTTTTTTTTTCTTCGTGTTAAGTCAAAATCAACATTAATTACAAATATTTTAAATTATTTGTCAATTTATAAAATCAAAATAATATTATTTTTTTTCGTTTTACCCTTAAAATTCATTTTCTTTGCAAGTATTATAAAGTTCCTAATCTTGATATGAATGGACAAAAGAATATTGATAAAGTTATTTTAAAAAATAAAAGATAATTGTGGAGAGAGATTAATATATGGTGAGAAATGTAATAGCACTAACTAAGATAAAATAATAATAATAATAATAATAATTTAATGAAAATTACACTTTTAGACAATTTTTTCTTAAGGTACGTAAAGGATCGAAAAAGTAATACGCAATTGCAAAAAAGGAAATTGAGAAACAGTTTCTTTTAAGGGCAAATTACAGAAATCACATACTTTTAAGGTAAAATTATAATTTATCCCTTAAAATTTTATAATTACAGAAATCCCTCAAAACGGATACAATAATATAAGCGTTGATACATTAATCTGATGCGCGAGATACATTAATTGTTAAGTAAGATACATTACATTTTATACATGATACACAAATCTGATGTACATTTTATACATGATACACTAATCTGATGTACATTTTATACATGATACACTAATATGATGCGCGAGATACAATAATATAAGCGTTGATACATTAGTGCGAGATACAATAATATAAGTGCTGATACATTAATCTGATGCGCGAAAATGAGGGATTTTAGAAATTTATAAAACTTATAAGGGATAATGGTAATAAGTAAATTAAAAGGTGGGATTTTTGTAATTTTTCCTTTAATTGAGTGATAGCCATATTCATTGTTTGGATGGTTGCTTTATATTGTATTGTATTGTCAGTTAAAATATAATATTTATTTTGATTATTATTTAAATTTTATTATATTATATTGTTAAATTCATCATTAGACAACGATAAATAAAGGTCTTATTTTGTGTAAAGATCGATTTAGTTACTATCGATCTTTCTTTTTTTTTCCTTTTTTTTTTTTCATTTTCCCTTTATACTTATTATTTAATAATCATATTTTATCATTTATTCCTACGTAGGTGTACCCTGTTGACACCCATTTTGACCCTCCACGATAGAAATTAATTTTCGAGATTCTTTAATTTCAAACGATTTGGAATAATTAATTTTATAAAAATTCAAAAAAAAATCAGGTTATTTTAAAAGTAATTTCAGACATTATAATTCTTAAATAATGTATATGTTTTGCATAATTATGTATATAATTAGTGTGTTTTATGAGTATTCAAAAATCATCTCAAAAGATTTTATGTTTTAGTTAAATGTTTTATCAAATTAGTTTAGTTTAAGTTACGATTATATTTTTGAAATAATTTAATTTATAAGTAAGTTAATTATTTTATTTCGTTGAGATTACGAAGCTTGTTAATTAATTAATATTAATTCATCTTATTTAAACTTTAGTCGAATTTGCTAATCTAAATTCATAACTCCAATCGGCTACAATTGCAATCTATGTGGCCATTTCTTAATTCAAAACCTAACCCCTTTTATTACCATTGTAACCACTTTTACCCCACATTGAACCCACTTGGTTAATATCAATTTTGGGCCTTCCTTTAAATTTCCAGCAGTCCATCCTTCTTATTTCCAATCAGCCCATCTTTCTTAACTTGTTTCAGCCGACCCAACGTAATTCCCAGCCCAATAATACCAAACCGGCCCAGTACATACGTAAAAGGATAAACTACATAATTAAACATACATCACTACCATATATATTAATTTTATCTCTACTTTCAAACAATTACATATATTACCACTTTTAATATTTTATACCATATGTTTGGATCAATTTGTTATTTCGAGTTTTATCATATTTGTATAATTCCAGATTTTGTATTATTCAATTATATAAAAACACGCAAATTATACAAACCTACCCGCAAATTATACAAACGAGATGCGAATTATACAATTTTTATCCTCTCTCGCTCGCCTCTCTCCTCCCCTAGTTCTACTAGGCATACCAAACAAAACTGATGGAGTTAGCGCAAAGCATCATTTATTGGTTCAATATATGTGTATATATTTTGGATGAAATATCGAAAACAAGGCCCAAAGTGTGTGTTTAGATTTTTATTTTTTTGGGAAACTAAGTGACCTGTGTTTCGTAGGTAAGTACAAAAATATTTATATATAATTTAGATAAATAACATGGAAAGATGAAGTATGTTGAATGATGTGGAAGACACAACATAGCAAGTAGAACATATATTAGTTAATTAGTATTGGAGTGTTGGATTTGTATAATTCGAAATTTGTAATATAATTTCGTATAGCTTTTGTATAATGTAATTTTGTATAATTGTTTAATATTCAGATGTTTATGTTTGTATAAATTCGTTGTTTCTAGTTTATACAAAAATAGTTCAATTATACGAACGTACCCGTGAATTATACAAACTTACCCGCGAATTATACAAATCACGAATTATACAACAAGGCAGCTTAAACTGTAGCTATAGCCCGAAAATATTCAAACTCTATAGCTATAAAGCATAGTTAAGTTTATTATAGTGGCTATTTATAAAAATTCAAAAAATTATTTTTACTCATAGTTAAGAATATTGTTTTCTTAAAAAAATTATTTCAAAATATTTGATCAATTAAACATGAAAAAATTGAAATAATATACTTCCTCTGTCTCAATTTATGTGACACTTTTCGCTTCTTGAGAGTCAAACAATTTAAGTTTGACTGGAAGTTTGCGCATGGAATCTTTAATTTTTTTGAAATGAAATTTATATATTTGTAAACTACGTAAAAAGTATTATAAGTCACAATAATTGGCAATTCAAAATAGGGATAAGAGTCTAAAAATACCTCAACTTTGGTCGAATTTGCTGTTGCGATATTAAACTTTCATGAGGACCTATTACCTCCCTAGACTATTTAATATCGTATTTTAAACATATATATTTGCCCACGTGGACATAAAAAATAATGTAAAATTATAAATAGTAATGTGTCCACGTGGGCACACATATACCTTTAAAATTTACTATTAAATAGTTTAAAAATACACTATTAAATAGTCTAGGGAGGTAATAGGTCCTCATGAAAGTTTAGTATCGCAACAACAAATTTGACCAAAATTGGGGTATTTTTCAGGCACTTATCCCTTCAAAATAATTAAAAGATGTATGAAAAATTTACTGTCAAAGTTATACTTGTTTGAATCTAAAAATTTAAAAAGTGTCACATAAATTGGGACCGAAAGAGTAAATGGGACTGAAAGAGTAAATAATATGTGGTGAACACACCCTTTTATAAAAGGAAAACTGGGGAAATCAGCTTCGAAAATCCAAATAACTGTGAAGAAGTTGGAGAGAGAGCTACTTTCATGGAAGTACACGTAATCCGAATTTCCTCTGCATTTCCATTCGCCTCCATAGCCAAACACAGCCTTAATCCCTCCAAATCCAACTTCGCCATTTCTATTTCTTCTCTCAATTTTTCTGATAGTCCCAAATTTTCATTCAAAGTGGAATCCCAGAAGAGAAAGGACGTCGTTTTTGACGACGCCGCATACGAGGCCGAACGTCACAGACTCGACGCCGAGGCTAGAAAAGCCATGGCTGAAACCTCTGAAATGGAGACCCAAAACCAACAAGACCCGAAAGCTTGGAAATGGGTTATCAGAAAACGGGTTTGGGACTTGATGGAAGCCAAAAATATAGCCCAATTTCCAAGACCCATTCATCATCGGATACCCAATTTTGTTGGAGCTTCACTTGCTGCTGATAAGGTTCAAAGATTACGTCTTTATTATTATGTGTTTAGTAAAATAAAGAAAATGGGGTTCATTTAATTATTTTTCTGGGATTTTTTGTTATTGTTGTTATGTTCAGTTGAGTGAACTGGAGGAGTTTAAAGTGGCCAAATGTGTGAAGGTGAATCCAGATACACCACAAAAACAAGTGAGATTTCTCACACTTAATGGTTAGTTTTCATGAACTTACTTGTTTAAAATTTGAAGTTTGTAGAGCAAGTAATTATTTTCTGAAAATAGGAAAGAGACTTTTTTTTTTTTTTTTTTGAAGTGGACTAAAAAGGAAAGTAAGACGAATAAATTGCAACAGATTGAGTATGAAATAGGAGGTGGATAAGTGGAAGTTCTTACTGTTTAAAATGATGGTATAAAGTTTCCTTTTTGTCCTATAATGTGACATTGAATTACTCATTTGTCGACTCTATTCTTTTGCAGGAGGGAAGCAGCTATTGACACCACAGCCTCGTCTTAGGACGGGTTTTTTCTCTGTACTTGAAGATAGTATGTTAACTGCTGGTAACATTAAGGAGGCCTGCACTTCTGCTGGAGTTGCCAAGTATGGAAGACCAATTGGATTGGAGGAGAAAATAAAGGTGGACTTGATCGTTCTTGGCTCAGTTGCTGTCAACCCAATGACGGGTGCTAGACTCGGCAAGGGAGAGGTAAGCATGTGTGCCAATCTTTGCCTCTCTACTTTTTTATACTGCAAGAAGTAAGCTCTGGAATTGGGTTATGCGTGATCAAAAGAAATGAGTGTAAATTCCCTCCATGTAGGCATGGTGATAGATATGTTACACGAGTAGACTGTTCCCGTCATATATGATGCAGCTAAATTTTATCCATTTTTTGTATGATCTGGTACTTTTCCCTAGCAATATAATGTCTGATCTTAACTCTTTGTGCTTATGGCTTTGCTTTTGTATTTTATAGAATTTTACATTGAATATTTTTGTCTTTAAGCTTATATATCACGCGCCACTAAAACAATTGTATGCACTGGAAGGATCATATTACTATTAAAAATCATCTAAAAGAAGCATCATATAAGTAGTGTCACTGATGAATTTACTAGTTTCAAATTTTTGGATCTCCATATATTTTTGGATCAACCTTTGCTATATTTCTTCTCTTTTTCCCAGTAGTTATTTGACAAACTTGTTTCGTTGATTTACTTGTTCGCTTCTTTTGTGTACGAGAGTGTTTCAAGTTTTCCCTTTTAATCTGGCTGGTGATCTCTTTAAAAGCTAAAGTTCAGATGATTGTGTTGGGGTGGATTGATGAATTTTATGCATGTTCTGTCGTAAATTGTGTGAAAAGTTTCAAGGTGTCTAATAAAAGAAACTATGATTATCTTGATTTCATTTACTTGTTCCCATTATGTTACTTTGGTATGCTGCGGACCAAGTGTTATTTGGAAATTTATCTTGAATACACTGCTCATTGTGTGTAGGGATTTGCTGAACTTGAATATGGCATGCTAAGATACATGGGGGCCATAGATGACTCAACACCAATTGTCACATCTGGTACGTTCCTTTAAAGTCACCCCTCTTCATCAAATTAGTTTAAGCTTTCACACTCTTAAAATGTAAATCTTGCTTGTTGGTTGATCCAAACCAATCTTTTCTTTTCCCTGTTACTGTGAACGGAAAAAGAACTAATTTTGCTAGTCAAAACTATGGAAGGATTGTTTCAACAATTCTCACATTTGCTAAATTGATCTTCATTCTCTATGGATGGCTTCCTCAGTGCATGACGAGCAGCTGGTAGATGACATTCCTATTGACAAACTATTGATCCATGATGTGCCGGTTGACATCATATGCACTCCAACTCGGGTCATATTTACAAACACATCCATCCCAAAGCCTCAAGGTTAGTGTACTCCATATGTATAATCACCATCATCAGTACCTAAAGTCTCTTCTTGTATGCGTGTGTCCTTGTCCGTTCTTTTTTCTGTTTTTGTTTCTCGTCTTTGCAACTTTTCACTTTCACTTGATCAGCTGGTACCTTGAAACTAAGAGACTAAGAGGATCCATCAGAGTAGCTCACTCAATACAGTGATCCCGTTGGCTAACCTTTCTTATGATCGATCCGTTGCAGGGATATATTGGGAGAAGCTCTCTCCTGAAAAGCTTAGTCAAATTCGAATACTCAGACAGCTGAAAAGTAAAATTGAACAAGAGACTGGACAAAAGCTTCCAACTGGTCCTTCTGAGAAACTACCACCAACCGCCCAGCGCCGACGCTGATATATTTAGCTTCAAATATATGACGTTTGAGTAAATTTTTATGTAGCCTTGTGTAGTAAGCAAACTGTAAAGTCATCTACGTAAGAAGGTTTATGTAAAGACAAACTTTTATTTTCATATACCAAACGAATTATTAAGGTAAGGGGAAAAGATGGGAAAAAAATAGCGCTAGAAGAAGGGGTTGAACCTTCGACCTTGTGGTTAACAGCCACACGCTCTAACCAACTGAGCTATTCCAGCTGTTTGCTGTATATGATTAATTATAAATTTTGTAAAAAAAAATCTATTTTTTAACTCTTCAGTATTTTTCACGTAGGTAGATGATAACCAGACAAACTGCATTTCTTATTGGAACATCCATAGCTGATACCCCATAGGTACATTTTTGGTTTTAATTAGAGTGTTTGATATTTGTATTAGAACTCAATTTTTTTGTTTGAGGCAGCACTCCTAACGTGATCTTTTCCAATCTCAGAAACTAGAGATCTCTAGTTAAGAGTGGAAAGACCTGAATCATCCCATCAGAACTCATATTAGTATAACTAATAGAGGTATGCTTTACACAAATACAAAAAAACTTTCTTTAGGTGAAACATCTCTCACTATAATTTAATTATATTTTTAAATAAGGGTAGAATAGTCTTCCATTTATCCAACGATAAGAAACCACACCATGTCCTTTGTAAAGTAAACACAAAATTGGATGACTGTATTGACCGCTTCTTTATAATACAAAAACTAGAACTCATAAGTTACAATAATATATACGGACCACGATGAATTGTTTAATTAGAGTAAACCAATTACAGCCAAACAATGCCTCCCTACCTATTTGTTTCAAACAAACAGTATCTCCTCCTAATCCTAAAGAATAAACATACAACAAAGTCACTAATAACTTCAGTTCAGATATGCTGAACCATCAATCAAACACAGAAGACGACGAAAATAATGTGAGACTTTCCTCAAAAGTGAAATTGTGGTAGCTTAGTCCAAGCAAATCATAAGGATTCTGTTTACTTTAACATTCTGTTTAGAGGGATCCGGTCGTTCTGTCTTGTGATCCTTTCTATAGGAGAAATCACCTGTGGCATTGACATTCCCACAGACACAATGATCTCTGAAAACAAAGGAACAAAAGTGTGTTACAAGTTGCAATTTAGGATTCTATCAAGTGCAATAAAGCAAGAAAAGAGAAACTTCATGTAGTAGTAAAACACGAGTACAATGTATGCTGTTATAAGTGAAAATATTATTCATATTTTTGAGCCAACAAGGACTTTAGCTGGATTACAACGTATGCAGCAGCAAAATGTTAAACAAGTTTGCATTCTTATATGGATTTTTGTTTTTGTTCTCTACTGTTCTCATATCATTCATGTGGTGAATGGAATGGTTTGGAGAATCTAAACACAATATCTTATGTGGTGTGGCAAATAACCAATAAGCTCGTCCAACCAACGACCAACACATGGACAAAGCAAAATACAATGTAAAGAACTTCGGTCAAGGTAACTCTTGTTGTAGGGCCTGCAAAGAAAAGGGACCTGAGGCCTAACTTACTCTCGAAAGCTAGCTCATTAGGTGAGTATTGCCCAACCATACAAGGAGACAACCTCATTCTCTCAACCTACGTGGGATAGTCAACCGAGAGAATGTTATCCACAAGACAAGGCATCAATGACTGACATCTCAATAAAGAAACCCTCTTTATATTCCAAACAGATAATTTTACTTGAAAAGATCGCAACCAACAAATTTCAGCAAGTAGATTGGAATGGAAAATAAAACTAGTAACTCCCTCCGTCCCAATTTATGTGATTGTAAGACTGGACATGGAGTTTAAGAAAGAAAGAAAGACTTTTGAAACTTATGAATTAAAACAAGTCATGGATATTTGTGTTGCTATAAATCATCTCATTAAGTGTAAAATGGATAGTTTATAATTAGATTGTTACTAAATATAGAAAGATGTCATTCTTTTTTGACTGACCGAAAAGGGAAGTGTCACCTAAAGGGAGTAAAAAATAGGGACCAGGCTTGACCGGACACAATTGGTCAATTTGATTGGTGAAATACAAAAATAGCGGAAAAGATGGTAAACACTGCTCAAACTGACTAAACATCTCAATTGACAACAAAAATAGAAACAATGATATTGATGCCAAGTAAGCGGAACATCTGAACTGCAAAATGTATATTCATGATAACAATCACTGAATTGCAATTAGAAAAATACCTATGCCTTCTCGCACGGACAAATTTGGCCTGATGATATCATTGGAATTAACCAAAAATACATCCCCTATATACAAATGATTTGTAGGGACAAAAATGCTGCACAACTCTTCATCCCCGTCATCTCTCTGCAACAAATCAATAGCTAAGAACATCCTTTAATGATAAGAGAAACAAGAAAAGCAGGGACACTAGAGAGAAGTAGTAAGGAGGACTACAAAAATAGGACTATGGTAGAGTATCTCCAAGATAAATCCAAATCTAGTCTCCTTTGCTTTCATTCTCCCCCAGAGAAATGGAATGCTGAGGTGGGAGTGGGAGAGTAGAAATTGGAGTCAAATTGTCTTAATTCAACATATATGATCTATATGTATCTTATACGGAAAGAAATACATTTGAAATCAGTAGGACAATGACATTCATATGAATCTCTAGCTTAAAGTCCAGACTTTTGTCCCCCATAGCAATTAAAATCAAATCAATGTGATAAGAGCTCCGTCCTTGTAATTCTTAAATGCAATGCACTCCACTATGTTAGTAAAACAGGAGGAAATGCAAAGGGGAATGGAACCTAATTGAAATAATTCCTTTACACCCTCTTTATCATACAACTTATGTTGGTTGGCACATTTGGAACTGAAGTAAACGCGATATACTTCCTCTTTCTTTGACTAACTGGAAAGGATTCATATAAGCAGCCCCTCCCCTTCTTCTCTGTCTTTGAGTTCATAAACAAATGATGGAAAGACCCATACACAATTCCTATCCTTCGTACCAATCAAACATTATGAACCGTAACAAACATTATGTTGCATGGATATCAAATAAACCGACAATTATCAAATAATTTTAAGTCAAACTATAACTTTGTTGTAGTACGCATCTTGTTTTCCCCTTTTTGTAGTGAAAACATTTAAATGAACAGTGGTAAACAGTCAAACTCAAACAGGACTAATGACATTTGAAGAACAACTATCAATTCTTTTACTAGAAAAACATGGAAGAGTATATAAAGCTAAATACGAGTGTGTATAACACTTAGCAAAAAAATAGAACTAAAAGAAAATTGAAACAGAAAATGAAACAATAAGTAAAGGAAGACAAGACGCTACACATGCAACAGCACAAGTCTTCCCTGAACTCCAGACACCCTGCAATATTTGTATAGCCCCCCATAGGCCATAACGCACTCAGCTAATTTCCCCGTCCCCCAAACCAAAACACAGAATGGGGAGGACCCGCATTTTCCCTCCAGATTACCATCTCTATATAAAAATTGATGATGTAACTTGTATTAACTTTATATAGAATATATCTGGTATTTAATTTTGCTACAAATATTCCAAGCTACAACAGGTTTTGCACATAATATAAGGTTCAAAAGTGTGAGAAATGGACATGGAACCTAAAAAGGGAGGTTTTTGTGCAACATAGGACTACCGTTTTTTTAAAAAAAACTGGTAACTTTAACATAGGACTAATGTTTTACAAAACAATAGGTTGAGATTATTCAAGTAAAAATAGATACATTTAGCATAGTATGATGGAAGTTATTTTAATATAGGATACTATGATGGAACTACCTGGAGAATAACTGAAGATGTTATGAAACCAATCGCATATTCACCAATTCGGGGATGACGAATTATAGCAACTTCCTTGAAAGCATTGGTATTCTGGTCTGTAGTAAAAAACAGGCAAAGAAATCAAATAAGTCCTATTAACCCAGAGCAAGATACAGACATATATTAGAACTACATGAATTCAGCAGAATTTTATCTTCACTTATCACACATATATCTGGACATGGGTAACTTAAGAACTTAGACACCAATCAAATCAAGCTGCATAAATTGTTGTGAAATAAATCAGAAGTCCAAAAATAAAATCCCATGATCAAAAAAAGTCCAAATAAAACCCATGAATAATATGTCCCTAAGAATAGGCTTTGTGATTTGATCCTGATGTGCTTTCCATATTCTAATGCATTAAACAATAGTGATGTCCAAAGGTGCTTCCATTTTTATTGCAAACATTAATATAAAGTGAAAGAACGAACAACCATGTGCTTCAGACATATTTATGCTTCTATCATTACCAGTTAAAGTAGATCACTTGGAATAGTTGATTAAAACAAAATACTCTATCTATGTCTTGATCTTAACAGGTAAATCAGATTAAAAATGAATCTCAGCTGTTACTTACGTATACCACTAGTAAAGAATCTTGTCCCCAATCATAGCTAATATGGAAAAAACAATCAATGAACCGAAAACACTACCATTCTTTCATATAACCATTTTGCCCGAAGGAAGCATTCTGTCATGATGATTGAAAAGGGATTTCAAAGATTATTTTATCAAAGCTAAATCTACACTCAACATATCTATATCTCCTTAATACCTCATCATTAGGAAATAAAAAGTTGCAACCAAAAAACAATGATTACCTGGTGAAATAGCAGAACTAATTTGCTTTGATGCAGAGTATAAATGCTTCACAAAGGGCATTCTCTTTATAAACCACTCCCCTAACCAGAAAACTGTTGAACCCAGCCATGATGAAGCAAAAATGCCGACAAAGAATATGAAGGTTATTGATGTGACAAATCCAAGGCCTGTAAGTACAAGGGAAGCACTTATAAATTAACCAGCTACACAGGATTTTATTGAAGTCACAGCTCATGATGATGCTAATAATTTTACCAGAAATATCACAACTACCAACATGATCAGTGCATCAAAGATTACTACAGCAAGAAAAATGGGAAATAAAATCCTGCAATGCCAAAAGTGACGTACCAAATATGTCAATACCAAGTCTTTCATATATGGGGCTGAAGAAACCATCAACAAATTGAATAAACCACCATGTGATGAAAAATGTAACAGCCACAGGAAAGAGGACCACACTGTGAATAGGCAATATCCACCAAAAATTAGTATGTAGAGATTCACATAAGATAAAGGAAGTAGGCATCCAATGAATGGAGATACTGATAGAAAGTAAGGACAGAGGATCATGCATGGCACTTCTCGGTCCTGTCTCCAAGGGACACGACACTGAGAAAGCAAGAGTGTCCCACAAGCCAATAAAAGTACATTTTCTTTTCTTAAGTAGTTGATAAGGGAAAATCAAAGACTAGGGATTTTGATAAGCTCCCCACCATCCAGTCATGAACTTCTTTGACACCCAACTTTGAAGAACAGCATAGCAAGCCTGATCAAATAAATGCCAGAATTAGTACGATCACTATGCAGATATGGAAATTGAGTTTTTGCATAGTGGACGAAATAGAAAAGAACAAACATGGTATTTCTTCACAAAACCTCAGATGTTAGTGAATTAATATTTACAGGTACATTTCCAGCAAGAAATATTACTTCGTTTTTTTTTTTTTTTTGGATAATCAGCAAGAACTATTACTTTTAGAATTCTAAATCACAATTCTTCAACACTTCTCTTTGTGATGCCAAGCCAATTTCCTTGCTTAACAGCTCTCTCAGTGATCATTTGCTAGAAGATCTAAACAAAGAATATCTCAGTAATTGTGTGTAGTTGTCAAACCAATTAGTTCAACTCTCTCTTGTGATACCTTATCCAATGAAAAAAAGGAACAATAATTACCTTTTCAATGAAAAACGATCAGTAGTTTTAGTTATGAAGAGCTGGCATGAAATTGAAACAAAAATACTTTTGGTCAAACTTTGGAGATCTATGAAGTCACAGAATATAATACTACAGATTTTGTTGAGTAAGCCACACTAACCCGTCAATTTGGGATCCAAATTCGAGATTTTCCTTGGAATGGAATAAGCTCTATCGAACTAGTTTTCTTTTCATTGACAGGAAATTAGTTGATTACAGTACCAAAGAACATTTTTTTTTTCTTCATAAGACTAACTTTTATTAACTGAGCAGCAATAAAAAGATAATGCTGGAGGAGTTACAGCCAAAAGAGGGAGGCCATTAGAAGTCGTTTATTGAGCTGCAGATATCAATAATGACACCACTATCATTTGATTAAAGTACCAGCAATTTTGACAGTCAAAAACTTGTTATCTTTGAAATTTCCAAGCAATATCCTCCTACTAACTTTGATTTACTGGCTCCTAGATTCATTTGTTTAGTAATTTTGTGTGGATGAACTTTAAATATCAATCAACTATGCCTCAATCCCAAATCAACCTGAGTTAGCTATATAAGTCCTCTATATGCTTTCCTCTCTAGTGAAGTTCATTTTGTTGATAACTAACTTAAGAGTTCTCTATTCTCAACACAGACACCCTTATCTTTGCAGGTATAATTAGTTTAATTCCAACTAACCGGTATTGCTTGTATTGACCACTTGCTTAGCTTCCACTATATTCTGTTCTTCGCTAAATTGCTTGATCCAAGACTTCTAAGACAATTGAGAAAAACTTCCTTCAATCTGATTTTCGGTCTACCTGGTCCACCAAGATTGGACTTTTGATATTCCCCCAAATTTAGAAAGTCATTCGACAGCTACAAGTCCAAGAAAATAGCCCAAAGAATCTATAACAAAACCAAGGGTGCAGTGCGTACAGTACATGTTTTCAAATTTTTCCGTGTTCGATTGGTCAAAGTTTTTGAAAAACATTGTCTATAAGAATACAAGTTCCTTAAAAAATGAGGAAAATGACTTCCCTGGTGGAAGTAGGAAAAACAAGTTCCACCAGTGGCATTTCACATTGATTATGTCCTCCTCCCACCTCATCTTCACCCCCACACATGTAGCCCCCATCCCCGCCATTCCACACCCCTACCCCCTACACCTCTCATACTATTTGTATCAATTACAAACAAATACTTTTAGGATATTATTTCTTACTTACATACCAAACAAAAGAATAAGTAAGAACCCACTTATTTTCCCATAAAACATTTTCCTTCATACCAAACATACACCAATTCTGAATTCTCATCATTGATATATCTATAGCTTAGTCATTAAAACCCATAATTTAGTTCTCGTGATTTCAACTCTCAGCATAAATCATATAAAATAGCTTCTTTTTTTCCCACTGCCTTTATCCTACACCACTACACACCCCCGCCAGCCATAGTTCACTAACATAATAAGAAAATAACCATATCACTCCAGGCTTCACTACGATTTTATTTAGCTTAACCGCAGCCAAAAATATTGAGATTCATATTATTATTTTTTAAATGATCGCATTTCACCTAGTAAATCTCAGTCAGATACATTTCAAAATTCCTTTCAAGTGGCCTTCAAATAACATTACATTAAATGTTCATTTATCACTAAGAATTTCCATGGCAACCACGCGAGATTTGAGAGTCGATCAATATTAACCTTATATTCAAATCGACCTACAATATAGTACTTTATAGAGCAAGTTCGATCTGTTACAAGTGAAATTATACTGTACCTCACGGGTAACTTTATACAAATTAGAGTATTTATTTTAATTATTTGTTTGGTGGGAGAGGGGGAACGAACCTTGCGAGTAGAGGAATTTGGGGAAGAAGGAGGAGATTTGACGAAATCTTCGGGATCTTCATGGAGGCTTTCGTTTCGAAGCGGCGAACTTGACGTTGACTCTTTCTTATCGTCCGCCATTTTCAAAGTAAATAAAAGGAGAGAATGAGAGATTTTTTCTCAAATATTCGATTTGTTGTAAACTTATTGCTTTACAGGGTGGACCAAAAAAGAAAATTTTAAATTATAAAAATTGCCATATATATAATCGTCAAAGTAGTTTATTAGAGTTATATATGTGTTGTGAAAAAAATTATGTATATTTTATGCATTCATGATTTAATTATTTGTGTATTATTTATTTATATATTCATTACGTCTAACATCAGTTGTGGAGTAAGAATTTTTATTTTTAAAAAATCAAAATATAGAGCAAATTAACAAAAAATCCAAGGAGTGTCAATTTTCTGACGGAGGGGTGTCCCCTCAACAACATGTGGCTCCACGATTGCCTAACACAGGGCCGACTCAACAATATTGGAGGCCTAAAGCAAAACTTAAGAGATGAGCCTTAATATTATTATTTTTATCATATATACTTTTATTTAACTGTATTTTTCTAATTATTTTAGATGCGAAGTTATTAAGTATTGTTTATAATCAGTTTGTTTTAATAATTCTTTTTCAAATGATAATATAGCTAAGTCATTCAATCTCTCTTGAGAGCTGAGACGTTGTTGATCTTAAAGAAGATTCAATCAATTTTAATTTCAAAAAAACTTCTTTCAGGTGAGGCAACGGTTACAGGAACTGTAAACATTATTCTATAAGAGATATGTGTATTTAAAAAAGAATCAAGTCTTTTTATTTGATTGAGTATTTTCATTAGATCATTATCTTCTACTTGTATTATTTCTCTGAACACTTTTAATTCAAAAAATAAATCTAAACCATCAATATCAGAATAACTATTACGTTAAAGAAAGTTTAAAGTTAACACAATATTTTTTGAATTTCTCATCATCTAGAAATCTCAATATTTTACCACTAAATAAGAAATCAAAAACATTTTCATATGCTTCAATTGGTTCAAATCTATTTTGAAATGAAAAAATAGTTTGATCTTCTCTACATATATAAAGTAATCAACTCTAAAAGATTCTTCAAGGGACTTTGTGATTTTGCTATCCATATTTTCATCAAATTGTTTTTTTACGAAATTCAGACTTATATTCATCTCATATGCAATTTCCTTAATAGAAATCATAGCACTCATAGTACATATATTTTTTTTTAAAAAAATAACATACATAAGTAAATTTTTTTTTAAAATGAGGGCCCCAAGCGATGACTTTAGTTGCCTAGGGGTTAAGACGGCCCTGACCTAACATATAACTAAATGCAATAGTTTTCGGTACAATTATGTTCATTGATACAAATCAGCCATATCAATTGTATTCGTGATACAATCTGATACAACAACTACAATATGCATTTAACTTCTGTCTCACCTTACTCCCAGAGGCGGACCCACCTTTATCCGTGGGATGCATGTGCACCCATTAAAATCAGAAAAAATCACGTGTATAGTGTATAATTATCTTGAGAAACTGATAGAAACTATGTTATAATTAACAGTGCACTCATTAGAAGCATATGAGTACTCTTGTGTTGTTGGTACAAGGCAGAGGAGTCGCCCGAGAGATCAGAGTTCAAATCTAGCTAGAACACTATTTCATTATTTTTATTTTTAAGTTTAGCTTAGAAATCATATTTGGTGCACCCGAAGTCTTCAAACCTTGGTTCGCTGCTCACTCCCTTCTCTCTTAGATCTCGCTTGTCTCTCTCCTCCCTTTTCTAGTCTCGCTCGCCTCTCTCTTTCCCCAAATGTGTACTATAAATCATAATTAAAACAAACTATAGCTGAATCTCTAACTAAACCCAAATTATATCCTCTTTCCCCAAACATGTAGCTATAAATCATAATTAAACAAACTATAGATATAAATCTCTAATTAAACCCAAATTATAGTTATTTTTGAAAGTTCCTCTTTCTAAAAATATTTTTTGAGTATCTAGGTAGCTTTTTGTGTTGCATATTTTAAATTTTAATGCAACTTTTATAATTTTTTTATAGCCTCCATCAAATTTAATATGAAAAATATTTTGTCATAAATTAAAAGGGTTAGACCCTTCGGGGTGGCCCAGTGGTTTGGGCTTGGGACTTTCATGTTGGAGGTCTCAAGTTCGAAATCCCTTGCCAGCGAAAGCAAGGGGTTTGCCTTCTGGGTCGAGCTCGTGGCACCGGGCTTGCCTAGTGCGGGTTACCTCTCCTGTGTGGTTTGTGAGCTATTGCGTAGGAGCGGAGATTTTATCCTGTGCGCACCTAAAGGGTAGCGGCTGCGGGTTTCCCTTGTCATTAAAAAAAAAAAAAAAAAAAAAAAA
>JAJOOO010022976.1:0-21489 GCA_029582685.1 Solanum piurae | reverse complement strand
ACTTTTGAAAATCTTTGATAGAACTCCTTGAATGAGAGGTTATTCAAGAATCAAGAGTTACCATACCTTAATTATGGAAGACCCATGAAATTGAAGAATAAATCAGTTGAAAACCCATCTTCTATCTTGAGCTTTATCAAGGTCTTCAATGGAGTTTTGAGAGAATCTATTTTTGAGAGGGAAGGGTCAATTGAAGAATGGGGTCTAATTCAAGGTTTTGGGGTTTTAACCAACTTAAAATACACTAAAATAGGTAGAATAACCATTTATAATAATTCCACAAAGTACCCTTCACTTAGTTTGACCTTTTAAACAAGTCAAACTTGAGTTCTATTTTCGCAGATTTCGTCGAGAAACAAGTTCGCGACGCGGAGGTGTTCCCGCAAGTTTCATAAATTAAATTTCGAGACAGTAGAGTCCGCGACAACTTGCAAGCTGCCTTAGCAGCTTGTTTGGCCAAGGGTTGGGGTCCTCCTCGGGGACCCTTAGGGTGGTCCCGGGGTGTCGTATTCGAACATTTTACCCTAAAAACATTTATTAAGACACTAGGGTCACCTCCACTGATTTTAGACTCAAAACAACACATAAAAACATGCACAACATTACTAGAACACACCAACACGTAAAAGACTAGTTTCCGAACATCTTGGTCGTCCCTTCACGTTTGACTTCCAAACTTTTTAAAACTGACTAAGAAGGCTATTCTTCATTATTTTAAAAAGTTATTAATGCATAAAACCCATGTGAGGCTCTACTTTATCCTACTTCATTTTGAGGGGTGTTACAGTAAGTAAGCCAGGCAAAGGGTTCGCTTGGGGTCATCAATGATTCTCGAGTGTCAGCCACGTCCAGGATGTAGGCTTGGAGCGTGACAAACTTGGTATCAGAGCACAGAGTTCAAGAGTCCTAGGGAGTCTATGAAGCCATGTCTATAGAGTCCTAGTTATCGGTGTGAAGTGCGCGACATCTATAATTAGGAGGCTGCAACATTTAGGAAAATTTCTCACTTCTTTCACACTCATTTCGTGTGTTAGAGTTGATCTCTAAAAAGTTTCCTTCTAATTCATGCTTGCGCGTGTTTTCTGATAATCATGCCTCCACGAAGAGCAGTCAGAGTTCGCTCATCTAGGAGAAATGTTGAGGAGAAAGGGGTACCCAATGTACCTAAAGTGCAACCTCAAGGGAAAGTCACTAACGCTGAGTTCAGAGAAGCAATAAGGATGCTGCTTCAAGCTGTGACTAACCAGGTTTGGCAACAAAGAGGGGCTCGACAAGAAGAGGCTGACACTTCAAGGATTCATGAGTTCTTGAAGATGAATCCTCTATGTTTCACTGGTTCAAGCACTTCTGAGGCTCCAGAGAACTTTGTTGATGAACTGAAAAAGATGTTTGATGTGATGCATGTTGTTGATACTGAAAGAGTTGAGCTAGCTGCATATCAACTGAAGAATGACGCTAGGACTTGGTTTGACCAGTGGAAAGGGGGTAGAGCTAAGGATACACCACCTGCGAGTTGGGCCTGTTTTGAGGAGGCTTTCTCGGGGCATTTCTTTCCTCGAGAACTGAAAGAGGCCAGGGTACGTGAGTTCCTCACACTTAAGCAGGATTCTCTAAGCGTTCATGAATATGGGTTGAAATTTACCCAATTGTCCCGTTATGCTCCGTAAATAGTTGCGGACATGAGGAGTAGAATGGGCTTATTTGTTTCTGGGTTGGCTCGTTTGTCGAGTAAAAAAGGTAGGGCCGCAATGCTCATTGGGGTTATGGGCATCTTGAGGTTAATGGTATATGTGCAGAAGGTTGAGGAAGAGAAGCTAAGGGATAGGGAAGAGTTTAAGAACAAGCGAGTTAAGACAGGGAACGAGTCCGGCAGCAGAAGAGTAATGCCAACCGATCATTTTTCCAACAGAAATAGAAGGGACTTGCTCCATCATCTGCTAGTGCACCTGCACCTAAGAACAAAGTTGAGTACAAAAGCCAGAACTTCTGAGCTAAACCTGTTTATTCTCATGGTAGCATGGCACAAGGGGGTAGTAAGCCTCCTGCATGCGCCAAGTGTGGTAGGAATCATAAAGGTACTTGTCATGAGGGATCTACTGGTTGTTTCAAGTGTGGTCAGAATGGGCATTTCATGCGAGAGTGTCCAAAGAACAGGCAGGGAAATGGTAATGGGGGCAATAGAACTCAGTCTTCTTCAGTTGCTCCAAAACACAGAGATGCACCTAGAAGGGCTGCTTCTGGTACTAGCGGAGAACAAACCAATTATATGCTATCAACATTCGCCAAGAGCAAGAGGATTCGCCAAATGTTGTCACTGGTTTGATCCAAGTGTTTGACTTTACTATTTTTGCTTTGCTAGATCCAGGAGAGAGTTTGTATTTTGTAACTCCTTATGTTTCTATGAATTTTGATGTATTTCCTGAGCAACTTAGAGAACCATTTAGTGTTTCTACACCTGTTGGTGAGTCTATTCTGGCAAAGAGAGTTTATCGTGATTGTCCCATTTCCGTCAATCACAAGAGTACCATGGCTGATTAATTGAGTTAGACATGGTATATTTTGATGTCATTCTTGGTATGGGTTGGCTTCATGCCTGTTATGCCTCAGTTGATTGTAGAACTCGAGTTGTCAAGTTTCAGTTTCCAAATAAGCCAGTCTTAGAGTAGAAAAGCAGTTCAGCAGTGCCTAAGGGTCGTTTCAATTCATACCTTAAAGCAAGGAAGTTAGTTTATAAGGGGTGTGTCTATCACTTAGTCTGAGTTAGTGACTCTAGTGTTGAGATATCTCCTATTCAGTCAGTTTTAGTAATAAGAGAGTTTCCAGAAGTCTTTTCTAATGAGCTTCCCAGAGTTTCTCCTGAAAGAGAGATAGACTTTGGTATAGACCTTTGTCGCGACCCGAGAGCACCCCCTGGTTGTGACACGGCATACTTGACCTCGAAGAGGTCATATACAAGCCTCATAGATCATAAGATACTTGAAAATAGAGAAGAATTAAACACTTTATTTATAATCGAAGACATTTTCATTAACTAGCAAGCGGAAGAATTTCTAGACTTTCTACACTATGTCTCAAACCATCTAATACCTTTAGAGTACAACATTGGGACTAAGCCCATACAAAACTTAAACAAAGCTAAAAGACATAAAAGCAACATGTTGGGTTTTATCCTCGAATCTATGAGGACTCACCAAGTCTTCATCTTCAAGCACCTTAGAAACCTATCCATCAACCATAGAACGCCAACATCCCCAATCCCTACACTTTAGTCAAAAGGGGAAGAAATGGGGTTAGCAAAATTAAGCACTAAGTATGAAAGCCATGCAAAAACATGCTAAAAGGGTCATTTATTGAGATACATGCTTTTTTGCCATTTTGTAAAACTTCATGAAATACAAACATAAGAGTCACAATACTCAACCATAACCAACATCATTTTAGCACATACATCACATGTAAACCATTTCCTTTACCTTTCACCATTCACTTCAAGTAACATTTAGACACTATAGATAGCATCCCATACCACCATCCAAACCAAAGAATCACCCTAAGGTCACCAAAGTGACCTTACCACTTAGCATGCTTCATATTACGAGTAATCATGCTCAACTAGTACCAAAATACAACACATAAACACATTCGTCAAGTAAGTCATTTCATCATCTTAAGACCTCCATCTAAGGTTACCCTAAGACACACCTAAGTAAGACATGAAGTGGCCGCCCATACAACCTCTTCATACCACACCTAGGTATTCCTCAAGGCTACAATAGACAAGAACCTTTCTATTTCAACATAACATGCTAAGTACTCATTTCATCAATATAAGCTACTCATTCATCATTTCATTTAGACAATAAGTCAACATTCTTCATTAGATTCATTTAGGACACCTTCATGCATTTAGAGGACTTTCACACATTTAGTCCTTAAAACTTAGAAAACTCACTATAGCACCTTCAAAGCCTACTCGTTAAATGTATATATAGCATCCCATACTACTACCTACACTTTGTAGTACCTATCAAGTAACTAGAGTGAACATCTCACATGATGGGAATAGGCATTAACCGACATAGACCATGAGAGCTAATCATGGAATTCGGTGTCGTAAACCTCACACCATGGAAGGTGTTCTACTTGCCAAGGGTAGAACTAATACACATCCTATGTAGGCACATAGTTTATAGGATATGCAAAGATGTTCATTGGACTCTACCCTAACATTGGGTAGAGCCACCATCTTAACCATATTCACTCGATGTTTAGCCTTAATTCCCATAGAGTAGTTTCATTCACATTAGTGTACTAGAGAGGGCCACTAAGATTAGGCCTACCGACCCTAAGTACTTTTACCTAGAAGGGCCACCACTAATAGGTCTATCGTTCAAGGTACATTGAGGATAGTTCATCATTTCACACAAGAAGGAGGCCACCACCATTAGTTCTACCGCTTCAAGGTTTCACATTCACATAGGGTTCTAGACTCACTATGAAGGGCCACCAACTTTAGGTCTACCGATTCAAGTCATAGTTTAAAATGCCTCATTAGTCATTCATAGAAAGGCTACCAACATTAGGTCTACCAATAAAGACTTTCATTCATTCATGTATTTATAAAGAGGCAACCAATAAGGTCTACCAATTCTAGACATTAACACATCAAATCAAAATACATTCATTACTCAAGAAAAGAATGACTAAGCCTACCAAGTCAAGAGTTCACATTCAATATAGCTTTCATTTATCAAGGAGAGGGCACCTAAGTCTACCAAGTCAAGAGAAGACATTACAATATAGGACCCCTTCACATTACATCATCAACATTCATGAGTGTCAAATTGAGAAATAGCCTTTCAATACTAACACAAATACATTGAATACATGTTCAATATTCTATCCTTGAATCACATGTAAATCCTTCACCTTATACATTCACATATAAAATAACATGATAATACTACAATTCATCAAACTATGCCTTCGAGACCATGATCACAATATACTTAGTAAGTAAGCACCTCCACCTTTCAAGTGGATCAACAATTCAAGTTCAATTCTACTCTAACATGAAATTAGGTCAAACTTGCCCTTTCAAGGCTATGACCACAAATCCTAAATTCACTAACAATTCACCATAATTAGACATAGATAATGATACAAATCAACAATCTACATAAATCTACACATAAATCCATTATCATTCATTCATAATCATCAAACACACTTTATATGTCACAATTTAGGAATTTAGACAAATCATGGTTTTATGGAGTTTTTTCATCTTAAAATCATCAATTAAACATCAACATAATCATAATTCATCATTTTAAAACGTTTGATGCAAGAAGCCATGAGTTTGAGTGAAATCTAGGGTTTTGGAGAAACTTGAAAACCTTGAAAACCTCTTTGAAATTGACTCTAGGGTGAAAGCTAACCCTAGATTAAGTACTCCCATACCTTATTAGATGAATCCCCTCGAAAATTGAAAAATAAACACTTGAAGATCCAGAACCCTAGCTTGAACTTGACCTTGACCTTCAATGGACTTCTAGAGAGAACTTTTGGGGAGGGAAGGGTTTTGTTTTTTTGGAAAAAATGAAGAATGAATTCTAAAATACCATTTTAATGTTTTAATACTCTTAAAATACCCAAATAAACATAAAACAAACGTCCATACACTTAACCAAGCAAAGGGGGATTTTACCAAACCACCATTAACTTGGCCGTGTGAAATTGCAGATTGCAGGTTTGAACTATGCCCACCAGACCACGAACCGTGGTCTGGTCCATGCCCCGTCAATGGGGGTCCATGTATTGGGACTGAGAGTCAGCCTGCAGGGCCTACAACTACGGACCAATACTACTGGCCGTGGTTTGACCCACGAGCCGTAGGTCATGGCCATAGTTGGGCCACTTTTGGCCAACCATGGTTTTTTCTTGGGGCTTTGGGGTTTAGACTTACGGTCCTCCTCAAGGACCCTTAGGGTGGTCCTTAGGGAGTTGTACCTTGACTCCTAACCCTTAAACACTCCACCATGCATCTTGACCACACCAAATACCATCAACACTCAAGATGATCACATTTGAACACACGTTAGGCTCTAGTTACTCTAATTTGTTTTTAGGGTCGTTACATTATCCCCCACTTGGGAACATTCATCCTCGAATGACACTTAAACACATTCAGGGATAACGAATCAATACTAGCAGCCCACAATCATACATATAACATTATAAACATCACACATATCCAGGAGGAACATCAACTCCACATCAACAAGGCTCAAACAACTTCATGCAATTCAAGAAAGTAGGAATACATCTACCAACTCCTTATGCAACAAACCTTCACATTCTTCATTTCATTGGAGAAACTTCTTTCTCTATGACACATCATTAAGAACATTATGCAATTATCTCATCAAAGAACATTATGCAACTTCTTCATAAAACACATTTAGGCATGTTCACAATTTCACCTCATGAAACAAATAGATAACTCATACTAAATGCACATTAACATGAGGAACATATAACATAAAGACTCATTTTTTCTCATTTAACAAGAATTCAAATAGAAAATGCATAACATAAGGAGATCATGGAAACTCATAACCACACATGACTCCAAAACATATAACAAACTACTAGGAACTCTTGGTCTTAGGCTTGAATAGGCACATAAAGAAAGAGGTAAGCATATCGGCACTCACAACAACCTTACTAATCAACATACCATCCCCCCACTTAGTAGTAAACCCAACTAAGGATTATCATGAACACTACAAGGGAACCTTAATCAAGACTTCGTCAACATACCGGAGCCTTTAAACTAGGAAGGTCCTCATTAAGCAACTCTTGCTCATACCAACCTTACCAACACTACACAAGGTCTCATATGAGTCTACCACACCGGGTCTAAGCTCCTCAAACTCACTACACCTCCTAAGGTCAGAACATCAATCAAGCCTAACTCATGCACATCAAGGACACTCAAAGACCTTACCATCAAGGCACATAATTCTCCCACTTAGGAGTAAGTCTACACCAACTCTTCTAACCTTCACTTCTTTTCATTCTAAGGTTGGAGAAAAACCTCAATAATCTTCATACTCATCACACCTAGGCCTTTCTAAAACACCATATTTCATCAACTCTTTCAACATACCTCATAACCCATCATAGCATTCTATCAACATCACACATAGCCATAAGCAACCCATTCATACTAAAGTCAACATCACAATCTTCCATCTCACATCCATCAAGTCACATAGCCATAGTTGGCATCACCACCAACCATTTCTCTCCCTCAACTCTTCTGGCATACTCCTTTCAAGGGGTCACACTCTAAAGACCAACACATAAGGAGTAAGGGAAAGACATTATAGAGTTAAACTCTATGGCACGACTTAAAGAATCAAGAAGTGAAACTTTCTTAGCACCCAATAGACTCCTATTCATAATGTGGCGCGCTTCACATTATGAACAAGACTCTACTAGATGTGGTTTGAGACAACCTAAGACTATTTCAAAATCTTATGCTCTGATACCATATTTGTAAAGACCCGAGAGCACCCCCTATTCATAACACGGCGTACTCGACCTCGAAGAGGTCTTATACAAGCTTCACAGATCATTAATTGCATAAGATACTTGAAAATAGAGAAAAAATAAAATCTTTCTTTACAATCAAATATATTTTCTTTAAATAGCAAGCGGAAGACTTTCTAGACTTTATACACTATGTCTCAAACCATCTAATACCTTTAGAGTACAACATTGGGACTAAGGCCATACAAAACTTAACCAAAGCTAAAAGACATAAAAGCAACATGTTGGGTTTTATCCTCGAATCAATGAGGACTC
This sequence comes from Solanum piurae, assembly GCA_029582685.1. Classification (NCBI taxonomy): domain Eukaryota; kingdom Viridiplantae; phylum Streptophyta; class Magnoliopsida; order Solanales; family Solanaceae; genus Solanum; species Solanum piurae. The sequence continues at coordinate 13,614 of JAJOOO010022976.1, read as the reverse complement.
ACCAAGTTTTTATCTTCAAGAACCTTAGAAACCTATCCATCAACCATAGAACGCCAACATCCCCAATCCCTACACTTTAGTCAAAAGGGGAAGAAATGGAGTTAGCACAATTAAGCACTAAGTATGAAAGCCATGCAAAAACATGCTAAAAGGGTCATTTACTGAGATACATGCTTTTTTGCCATTTTGTAAAACTTCATGAAATACAAACATAAGAGTCACAATACTCAACCATAACCAACATCATTTTAGCACATACATCACATGTAAACCATCTCCTTTACCTTTCACCATTCACTTCAAGTAACATTTAGACAACACTTTGTGCAATGTATAGATAGCATCCCATACCACCATCCACACCAAAGCATCACCCTAAGGTCACCAAAGTGACCTTACCACTTAGCATGCTTCATATTACGAGTAATCATGCTCAACTAGTACCAACATACAACACATAAACACATTCGTCAAGTAAGTCATTTCATCATCTTAAGACCTCCATCTAAGGTTACCCTAAGACACACCTAAGTAAGACATGAAGTGGCCGTTCATACAACCTCTTCATACCACACCTAGGTATTCCTCAAGGCTACAATAGACAAGAACCTTTCTATTTCAACATAACATGCTAAGTACTCATTTCATCAATATAAGCTACTCATTCATCATTTCATTTAGACAATAAGTCAACATTCTTCATTAGATTCATTTAGGACACCTTCATGCATTTAGAGGACTTTCACACATTTAGTCCTTAAAACTTAGAAAACTCACTATAGCACCTTCAAAGCCTACTCGTTCAATGTATATATAGCATCCCATACTACTACCTACACTTTGTAGTACCTATCAAGTAACTAGAGTGAACATCTCACATGATGGGAATAGGCATTAACCGACATAGACCATGAGAGCTAATCATGGAATTCGGTGTCATAAACTCCATATCGTGGAAGGTGTTCTACTTGCCAAGGGTAGAACTAAGACATATCTTATGTAGGCACATAGTTTATGGGATATCCAAAGATGTTCATTGGACTCTAGCCTAACATCGGGTAGAGCCACCATCTTAACCATATCCACTCGGTGCTTAGCCTAGTTCCCATAGAGTAGTTTCATTCACATTAGTGTACTAGAGAGGGCCACTAACATTAGGCCTTCCGACCCTAAGTACTTTTACCAAGAAGGGCCACCACCAATAGGTCTACCATTCAAGGTACATTAAGGATAGCTCATTGATCTTCCTAGAGAGAGGTACCACCATTAGGTCTAGCGTCTCTAGGTTCATCATTTCACACAAGAAGGAGGCCACCACCATTAGGTCTACCACTTCAAGGTTTCACATTCACATAGGGTTCTAGACTCACTATGAAGGGCCACCAACTTTAGGTCTACCTATTCAAGTCACAGTCTAAAATGCCTCATTAGTCATTCATAGAAAGGCTACCAACATTAGGTTTGCCAATCAAGACATTCATTCATTCATGCATTTATGAAGAGGCTACCAATAACGTCTACCAATTCTAGACATTAAGACATCAAATCAAAATACATTCATTACTCAACAAGAAGGATGCCTAAGCCTACCAAGTCAAGAGATCACATTCAATATATCTTTCATTGATCAAGGAGAGGGCACCTAAGTATACCAAGTCAAGATAAGACATTACAATATAGAAACTCTTCACATTGCATCATCAACATTCATGAGTGTCAAATTGAGAAATAGCCTTTCAATACTAACACAAATACATTGAATACATGTTCAACATTCTATCCTTGAATCACTTGTAAAACCTTCACCTTATACATTCGCATATACAATAACATGATAATACTTCAATTCATAAAACTATTCCTTCGAGGCCATGATCACAATATACTTAGTAAGTAAGCACCTCCACCTTTCAAGGGCATCAACAATTCAAGTTCAATTCTACTCTAACATAAAATTAGGTCAAACTTTCCCTTTCAGGGATATAACCACAAATCCTCAATTCACCAACAATTCACCATAATTAGACATAGATAATGATACAAATTAACAATCTAAATCGATCTACACATAAATCCATTGTCATTCATTCATAATCATCAAACCCACTTTATAAGTCACAATTTAAGAATTTACAGAAATCACGGGTTCATGGAGTTTTTCATCTTAAAATCATCAATTAAACATCAAAATAATCATAATTCATCATTTGAAAACGTTTGATGCAAGAACCCATGAGTTTGAGTGAAATCTAGTGTTTTTGAGAAACTTGAAAACCTCTTTGAAATTAACTCTAGGGTGAAATCTAACCCTATATGAAGGACTCTGATACCTTATTAGATGAATCCCCTAAAAAATTGAATAAGAAACACATGAATATCCACAACCCTAGCTTGAACTTGACCTTGACCTTCAATGGACTTCTAGAGAGAACTTTTGGGGAGGGAAGGGTTTTGGTTTTTTGGGAAAAATGAAGAATGAATTCTAAAATACCATTTTAATATTTTAATACTCTTAAAATACCCAAATAAACCTAAAACAAACGTCCATACACTTAACCAAGCAAAGGGGGATTTTACCAAACAACCCTTCACTTGGCCGTGTGAAATTGCAGATTGCACGTTTGAACTACACCCACCATACCATGAACCGTGGTCTGGTCCATGCCCCATCAATGGGGGTCCGTGGTTTGGGACTGAGAGTCATCCTGCAGGGCCTGCAACTATGGACCAAGACTAGTGGTCGTGGTTTGACCCACATGCCGTAGTTTGGCCACTTTTGGCCAACCATGGTTTTTCCTTGGGGCTTTGGGGTTTAGACATAGGATCCTCCTCAAGGACCCTTATGGTGGTCCATGGGGAGTTGTACCTTGAATCATAACCCCTAAACACCTCAATAATGCATCTTGACCACAGGAAACACCAACAACACTCAAGACGATCACATTCGAACACACGTAAGGCTCTAGTTACTCTAGTTTGTTTTTAGGGTCGTTACAACCTTCTTATAGATACTCATCCTATATATATTACACCATATAAAATGGCACCAACAGAGTTGAAAGATCTTAAGGAGCAGTTAAATAATCTCTTAGATAACGGCTTTTTTCCACCAAGTGTCTCTCCTTGGGGCGCTCCGGTCTTATTTGTGAGAAAGAAAGATTGTTCCCCTAGGATGTGTATTGATTACCGTCAGTTGAACAAGGTTACCATAAAAAACAAGTATCCTCTTCCAAGGATTGATGAGTTATTTGATCAACTTCACGGTGCCACTTGTTTCTCTAAGATAGATCTCAGATCAGGCTACCATCAGTTAAGAGTAAGGGAATGCGATATTCCAAAGACAACTTTTACGGTCCGTTATGGTCATTATGAGTTTTTGGTCATGTCCTTTTTCCTGACTAATGCGCCAGTAGCGTTCATGGACATCATGAATAGAGTTTTCAAACCTTATTTAGACATGTTTGTTATCGTCTTTATTGATGACATACTAATCTATTCAAGGAATGAAGAAGATCATGCTAGTCATCTCAGAATAGTTATCTAGACTTTGAAAGATAGAGAGTTGTATGCCAAGTTCTCTAAGTGTGAGTTTTGGCTTGAATATGTGGCTTTCTTAGGCCACATTGTGTCTGGAGAGGGAATTAGAGTTGATACCCAAAAGATTGAAGAAATGCAGAACTGACCTAGACCCATATCTCCAACTGATATTAGGAGTTTCTAGGGTTTGGCTGGCTATTATAGAAGGTTTTTAGAGGGGTTCTCCTCCATTTTGTCTCCTTTGGACAAATTGACTCAGAAGACAATTACGTTTGAATGGTTTAAAACTTGTGAGAAAAGCTTTCAGGAATTGAAAAAGAGGTTGACTACTGCCCCAGTTTTGACCTTACCAGAAGGTACGCAAGGCTTTGTTGTCTATTGTGATGCATCTAGAGTTCGTTTGGGTTGTGTGTTAATTCACAATGGCAAGGTTATAACTTATGCCTCCAGACAGTTGAAAGTTCATGAGAAGAACTACCGAACCCATGATTTAGAATTGGCTGTTGTAGTATTTGCTTTGAAAATATGGCGCCATTACCATTATGGTGCTTATGTTGATGTGTTCACTGATCACAAGATCCTTCAGTATGTGTTTACTTAGAAAGAGGTCAATCTCAGACAGAGGAGGTGGTTAGAATTACTCAAGGATTATGACATGAGTATTCTTTATCCCCCAGGTAAGGCTAATGTTGAGGGTGATGCTTTAAGAAGGTTGTCTATGGGTATTACTGCCCAAGTTGCGGAAGAAAAGAGAGAGTTAGCAAAAGATGTGCATAGACTTGCACGCTTAGGAGTCAGACTTATGGATTCCACGGAAGGAGGAGTAGTGGTGATGAATGGGGCTGAATCATCATTAGTGTCAGAAGTAAAAGGCAAGCAGGACCAAGACCCTATTTTGCTTGAATTAAAGGCAAATGTTCATAAGGAAAAAGTATTAGCTTTTGAATAAGGGGGATATGGCGTACTGATATATCAAGGTAGATTGTGTGTACCAATGGTGGATGAACTCCAAGAGAGGATCATGGAGGAGGCTCATAGATCCATATATTCCATTCATCTGGGTTCCACAAAGATGTATCGTGATTTGAAAGAGGTGTACTGGTGGAATGGTATGAAGAAGGGCATTGCAGAATTTGTTTCTAAGTGCCCAAATTGCCAACAAGTTAAAGTAGAGCAGCAAAGGCCCGGTGTCTTGGCTAAGAATATAGAACTTCCGGAATGGAAGTGGGAGATGATTAATATGGACTTAATCATAGGAATATCAAGGTCTCGCAGGCAGCATGATTTTATTTGGGTAATTGTCGACAGAATGACAAAATCTGCCCACTTTTTGCCGGTAAAGACCACCCATTCAGCAGAGAATTATGCCAGGTTATATATTCAGGAGGTGGTAAGACTTCATGGAGTCCCTGTTTTGATTATATCAGATAGGGGTACTCAATTTACTGCACAGTTTTGGAAGTCATTCAAGAAAGGCTTGGGTTCAAAGGTGAACTGAAATACTGCCTTTCATCCTCAGACGGATGGTCAAGCAGACCACACTATTTAGACCTTAGAGGATATGTTGAGGGCCTGTGTGATTGATTTCAAAGGTAATTGGGATGGTCACCTACCCCTTATTGAATTTGCTTAAAATAATAGTTACCACTCTAGCATCCAGATCACTCCATATGAAGCTCTTTATGGGAGAAGATGCAGATCTCCTATTGGATGGTTTGAAGTTGGTGAACCAGGGTTTATAGGACCAGATCTAGTTCATCAAGCTATGGAGAAGGTAAAAGTAATTCAAGAGACGTTGAAAATGGCACAGAGTCATCAGAAATCCTACACTGATGTTAGGAGAGGGGTGTTAGAGTTCGAAGTAGATGATTGGGTATATCTTAAAGTTTCACCCATGAAGGGTGTTATTAGGTTTGAAAAGAAGGGGAAGCTTAGTCCTCGATATATTAGACCTTATCGAATATCCAAGAGGATTGGCAATGTAGCTTATGAGTTGGAGCTACCACAAGAGTTAACCGAAGTTCATCCGGTGTTTCACATCTCCATGTTGAAGAAAAGCATGGGCGATCCTTCATTTATCATACCAACTGAAAATATTGAGATCAAGGATAGCTTATTTTATGAGGAGATTCCTGTTCAGATTCTAGATCGCCAAGTTCGCAAGTTGAGGACAAAAGAGGTAGCATCAGTCAAAGTCCTTTGGATGAACCAATTTGTTGAGGAAGCCACTTGGAAAGCTGAGGAGGATATGAAGAAGATATATCCACATCTTTTTTAATCCGGAGAAAGTTCATACCAAGGTACTAATTCCCTTCTTAGTACTCTTTAAATTATGAGTGAGCATGTTGTTTGTTTGCATTTGCTTGTTGGGTGTTTGAACTTAATGTTACCACCCTTAATATCTAGTAAGAAGTAATCTTATTTGAGGATGAATGTTCCCAAGGGGGATATATTGTAACATCTCGCAATTTGAAATAGCTAGGAAGAAGCTAAGAACTGGAAATAGTCATTTTTGGAAATAATGGAAATCTTGAAATTTGTTTAAGTTAGGAAAAAGTTGAGTTTGGCAAACTTCAAATGGCCATAACTTCTAGAAGGATGAGTTAGAGGTATTTCCAGATATGGTAGGAAAGATCTTGGAATGATCTTTCCAACGCCATTGAGTTTGAGTGATTTCGAGTCTGTATGAGTGAGTTATGCCCTATGGAAGTTGGGTTGTTGGATTAAGGAAAGTCTAAATCCGGATTTTAAAAGGGTAATTTAGTATTTTCCTTACCTAATTATTCTAATTCATTTTTAGGAGTTTAATTGGGGTGAATTCAGATTTAAGTCAGTTTTAGAAAAGTGAATTTCACGCTAGGGCTTGGAGAAAGGAGAAAATTGGAGAAGGGAGAAAATTGGAGAAAGGAGAAGAACATTCAGGATTCGTCGATATTTACTTGTGGATTTCATCAGGGGCGATCCCTACAAGGTATGTAAGATCACATAGCATTGGGTTTGTTCACCCACGCGCCAATCATGATTCAATTCAGCGAAATATGTTTTATTTGAAAGTAAATTCCCTGAGTTCTTGATAAATTTCGTTTGAATTCTTGTGATTGTGTTGATTGGAGTTTCTTGAGATGGATTCACGTTGTTACTTGTGTTTTTGAGTAAAATCTGATGTACTTTGATCATATAATCGATTTTAAGTTTTTGGGGAAAGAACCCATGGAGTTTAGAGGGTTTAGAGCTGAAAAATGAAGAAGAAATTTCGCCGAACAAAATTTAGCAGTGGTGGTGCGTCGCGGAGACGTTCCCCAGATCTGGGAAATTTTGTTTCACGTCGCAGAGCCATCACGGAGTGTTCTGCCTCAAAAATCATTTTTGAAACTAAAATTTAAATGTTTCTCCACGTCGCGGACCCTCCCATATATCGATTTTGATAATTTTCTCATGTTTAGCAATCTAAAATCATTCCTAAATATCATGAGATCTTTCCAATCAAAAATCACAATCCTTGAATCCATAATTCAATTCAAGGACCAGTTAAGAGTCAAGTGAAGAGCAGTTAGGATCAAAGTCAAGAGAAGTTCTTAGAGTCTTCCAAAAGTCTTTTCCAAATGTTTTAACTTTGTTTTACGACTTAAAGTTCAAGTTGAGTGAAGATTAAAGAGTAAAGTTTGAAGTTCATTTCTTCGAAAATATATAGGGACTATGTATTCCCAAAGGGTTTAAAATGTTTTCACATTTAAACAAGAAAGAAAAACCTCAATTTCCAAAGAGCCTTCGGGCTAGTTTTCAAAAAAGAGTAATCGCTTTCTAAATGAAGCAAGAGGGGAAACTTTGATTTCCAAGATAGCCTTTGAGCGTTTTTGAGCACTAATCTCAAATCACAGAAGAAGTATGTTTTTAAACATAAGAGGTAATATTATATTATTTTTTGGAGTAGTATTGAGCACCGATATGGGGGAGAGTTCAGAAAACTCACAGCCCCCATAAACCATGTAGCCATCATGGGTAGAAAAGGGTCATACTTTTTAGATGATTCCTTTTGTGCTTTTTAGCATAGACTAGTGGATCCTCTTAGTAGTTTAGGTTCTATACACTCGGCAAGGTATAGGACGGCCGTGGCAGTGTGAGGCAAAATGTTGTATCATCACAATAACTCTTACGTGATGGTTGTCGGTTAGAGAAACTCCCACAGTAGTAATTGTATTATTATATACACAGTTTATTGTATTTTTACATACATTTCAAGAGTTATAGTGTATCTTTGCATACACACAGAGCTGACATCATATTTTAAACAACGTTTCTTTAAATTGCACTTGTTTAAAACTGCTTTATATTGAAATTAGTTCAGTTATGTTGAGTTGCGTTGAGCCAGGTAAGTTCTTCAGTTCCTTTCAGATTCTTTTCAAGCTTAAGTTGTGCTTAGAATTCCAACTCGCATACTGGTACATTCAATGTACTGATTCCAGTTGACCTAGATCTTATTATGATGCAGACACATGTAACTAGGATCGACATCCAGTGCATCGTTGATCCAGTGAGCACTCCAGAGTCAGTTGGTGAGCCTCTTTGCATTACGGAGGACTCCTTCTATTTCTTTCAATTTTATTATTAGTTCATTAGGATGTCGTGGGCCTGTCACAACATCCATCTCAGTGTTTAGAGGCTTCATAGATACACAGTGAGTTCTTTAAATTCATTTTTCACTACTTTATTATTGACTTATATTTTTGAGACTTGAGGTTTCCATTTTGCCAAGTTGAATGTTGACTTTTAAACATTCTAAGTTTTGATCATTATAAATATGCTATAGTCTTCCGCTGAGTAAGTAAGACAGGCCAAGGGTTCACTTGGGGCCACCAATGGTTCTCGAGTGCCAGCCACATTTACGGTGTACGCTTTGGGCGTGACAAACACCTCGGATATTGTCCGGAATGGAAGGAACTATTACCCTTCCTCTGCATTTTTTGTTGACCCTGTTTATCCTGATGATCAGTCCTAGAAGACTGCACTACTGACTCTGGCCAATTAGGCCTGGATTACCCATGATGAAAACCACTTTTGCCCCCATATGGAGCATCACTAAACCCTCCTACATTATGGGTCTTTTTTCCTTTCACGCTCAAATTTCTCTATTTCTAAGAAGGATTCACATTGTTATCGTGGATTCACTAAACCACGATAACGATGTTCTAGTCCATTCACAAATCATCTCACCTTCTCCTTTAGATTTGAAGCTAAAAATGGGATATACCTGGACAAATCAGTGAACTTGGCCTCATACTTTGTAACTGTCATAGTGCCCTGACGCAAGTCATGGAACTGTTATCTCATATCATCTTGTTTGCTCAATGGAATGAACATATCCTTAAATATTGCTAAAAAATTTGACCAAGTGATCGTTGGTAACCCTGCTTGTCTTTCCCTTTGAATGGAACTCTGCCATGTCTCTAGAGACCCTAAGAACAGGAAATTCGTAAATTCGACACCACTAGTCTTATTGAACCCCAATGCAGTAAGTATCTTTTCACAACGATCAATGAAATTCTGAGGCTCAATAGATGCTGGTGTCGCATCAAACTCTAGTGACTTAAGATCCTTGGGTTGCCTTGTAGTTACAACTGAATGAAAATATGATTGAGGATCCAACTAAGGTGTCTAGGTAGATGCAACATCAGAACTTCTTCTTGCGTTTGTATAGTAGTCTGGGGCACTTGAATTCCATCCTAATTAGGCACTAACGCCTCTTACACATTCAATAATCTCATCACGACATCAACATGCAAAGAAACAGTAGGCACAACATTTGGCCATGTTGATGGAGCATCCTGAACAACATGTTCTTGCACTCGCTCCTCTAGAACAACTCGGGGTTGATCCCCATTCATATCTTCAGGCTGAGAAGTGGTATTTTCCCTAGTATGAGCCCTAGTAGGAGGAGATCTACCATGACTTCAACCAGGGTTAATACCAAGTCTCGCACCACGTCTAACAAATGCATTAGATAAAAAGGCAGAAGAAGAACCACATTTCTTAGCAATCTACAAAATAATATTCAAGGGTTAGATATGATTTAACTCAACACACGAACAAGGAATGAAAAAGGAGAAACATCCTAAATGTTCATTAGCCTCAAGGTCATAAGTATTGGTGCCTACATAACAATGAATAAGACTACCAAATATTGCCCCATAACACGGGACATAAAGCCTAGGCTCTGATACCAACTCTTTCATGTCCCAAAACACCCCCTAGATGTGAATGGCACCTGCTAACACCACCTTCCGAATGTACCAAATATCCATACACTTACCAAATCATTAAAGACAAAGATAGGACATGTGAACTCTAAAACTCGTCAATACTCACCAAAATGAAATAACTATCCAACAAAAATTATATATCGATTTATGAAAAGAAAACATCACTTCACTAATATGTCTTTAGAAGAAATACCACAATAAGACCATGGATCATCTATTAGAGTTACATCAGTTCAACTGTCGGGTATGCAAACCCCTAGAAAACAAGTCATAAACTATAATTAGATAAAGCTAAGTTATAAACTATAATTAGATAAAGCTAAGTCATTAGCCTCCACAATTAATACGAAGGTTCACCTCAGCACTAGAATCCCTGCGAAAGAGCTCGTCAGCCACAAATCTCACCCTATGTAATAGTATCTGCATAGACATTCATGTAAGGAGTGAGATACATGTAAATATAACCTAGTAAGATCCTCGACCTCCTACCTTAGTACCCCTGGAACAAGTGTTCAAAAATACATCTATACCACAAACATGTAATGATATGCATCATAATATATTTCATAATATATTGATCAATAAGTCCAACAAATTATGCAAACAGGACACTAAATGTCTCAAACTCAATCAACACTCAAATCTTGTCATAAACGATGGTGAAGGATATTATGCTCGCACCCCCAACAAGTGTACGAAAACATATATAATACCTCAAAGTATACTACGACGGCATGTACATGCCCCCTATCATATTACGACATCATAGGAATAACCCTAATATATTACGGAAGCTATTTATGCTCCTAGTAATTAACTATATCACGATAATGAAGAAGGATATCTATTATCACGCAACTTTAACTTATAAAAGAATATTTCATCTTCTGTCAAGCACATACTTGTCCTTACACATGGACCAAATAAAAAACATTTTCGAAGTAGTTTTTAAAAGCAAGTAATAAAGATTAAAGTCTTACTAACTTTGTTAATGAAAAGTTCCATAACATCGCACGTGTAGAATACCAACCAAACAGCCCCCAATGACCTCAATTTATGAAAAACTATTGATCAACGATATTAATTATGCTAGTCGGGGCCAAGTATCAATATCCCTAACATGAAAGCTTAGCATTACACCTTAATATTTCATCCTTAAACCATGAATATAGGATAAAAGAGAATATCTCTACATTACTAACCAGACTTAATTAGTCAATTTTCTGCACCATAAATTAGCATTGTATTCCCAAATAGACAAACCACACATAAATAATCTTAGACAAAAATAGTTATTTGTGTTGATGCAACAGTTCTATTTGCTACATAAGTTCATAGCCAACAATGGCATTAAATTTCAACACTTCAGTTTCTTTTAAAGAAAAACATAGTTATAGTACTTCTTAGAAACAAGAATGCTCAACAACATAGGTTGAGGCTACCAAGAAACAAGTAGTTCAAGACCTGCAACTTATCACCAAACAGTGGTAGAATGATTTAGTATCCGTCAATGAACTCCCAAAATTGTTTTCCTGATAGATGCATTTTATTTTATTCTCCAAAATTAAGGAATGAACTGCACTAAATGGTTTTCCTTCTATTGCTAACAGACTGTTGCAACAGAGAAATATAATGGGTTGGGCTCGGCCCACTACTCTTATTATAAATTAAATTACCAATTAATCCTTCATTAAAAAGAAAAAAAAATTATCACATAAGATTTCTTATACAATCACGCACCCGACTTTTCTAGTGGAGCAATCTCATAGTTAGGAATGTGACATAAATCTTTTGTATCGAAGTACAATTGATTGCGAAGGATAGTTACACGTTTTCCAAAAATTAAGATTGAAAAAATGTACAAATTAAATTCATTGATAATTTATCACCTTTGGATAGAAGCATGAAAACAAACTTTCTAGTGGAGCATACTCATAGTTAGGAATGTGGTACATCAATCTTTGTATCGAAGTACGGTTGACTGCGGATGATAGTTATACGTTTGTCAATAGGCAAGATTGAAAAATTATAAAAATTAAATTCATTGATAACTTATCGCTCTTGGGTAGAGGCATGGTAATAAAAAAGAATGTTAGGGTAGTTTAATAAAAGATAAAGGAATGATAATTGAATCTATAATCTTAGTTACTAGACTAGGACTTAAATTAGCTATGATAATATTGATAGGTGCGTCTTAAAAGGTTGATCTTAATGACATTTAATAGAGAATTTTAATGCTTGCTGGAGGGTGTAATTCCTTATATGGTAAATCAATAACATTAGATTTAGTTCTTTTCTTCTTTCTTACTTTTCTAGGTTAAACAATTTGTTGAAATAATAATCAGTGAGCTTTATATTAGAAAAAAAAAAGAATTGACTAAATTTTTATTATAAAATAAAATATTTTTTAAAGATAATTATCATTAGTTGAGTAACCTTTTTTGGAAAAAAACAAGGTTGATAAAAAAATATTACTATTTGAGAGACTATACACAAAGTTAACTCCACATCTATATCTATATCTATATTACGTTAATAACATGAACTCCTAACTTGAATGTTAAATTACTATAATATCCCTAACTTAGGTTATGACTTTTTCGATGAGTCGTGACTTCTCCGATAAGTTGTGACTTTTTTCAAAGGGTTGTGATTTTTCGATGGGTTGTGACTTTTCCAAAGAGTTGTGACTTTTTCTTTAAGTTGTGACTTTTCCAAAGGGATGTGACTTCTAGGAAAGGTCACTTTGTTGATGAGTTGTGACTTTTCCGATAAGTTGTGACTTTTTTCAAAGGGTTGTGATTTTTCGGTGAGTTGTCACTTTTTCAATATGTTGTGACTTTTCCAAAGGGTTGTGACTTCTTTGAAATGTCATGACTTTTCAGATAAGACACAAAAAACACTTGTTCATATTACTCTTTGTTGACTATAAATAAAGGGGCTTCCTCTCATTTTCCAACCACAATATTTTTTAATCTCCTAGTCTTCTTCTTGCATTTTAAAATTTTTTGTGTGATTTATTATCGTTGAGTGAGTTCGATATTTAGCGGAATATGAGGTACCACTATTTTGATGAAGTAAATCGTTCTATCCTAAGAAGGTAAATTTCGTAACCTCAATTACCTGAGGAAAACAATTTTGATGATATGATAATTATTTTTTGCATAATATATACATTAGTATGTAATGTTTAAATATATGAAGTTAACATGATGTAGTCTAAATTCATTTGTTTTTGTTCACAATTTCTCTTGTCATGTAAATATATGCTTCTGAATATCTTTTTCAAAAGTTATTAAACTTCTCAGGAGTGAAAATATGTGAATATATATGAACCATTTAAAAATTTATCAATTACGAAATAGATTTTATATTCAGTAATACGGAATAAATATTTTCATTTTGTCCCTACACTATATTAAAATCTAATAACTATAAGAAAAAATAGTAACATTAATAAACAGTCCTATTTATTTATGTACGTATCAAAATTTATTAGAAATACATCTATTGCACATTAATCATTTAGTTATAACATTATAAATTATCTTAGTTATTACTAATTATTGCAAACGGTATTCACACTCTTTAACATTCTTTAGTTATAATATTATGAATTCTCATAGTAATTGCATTAATTATTTCTATCTTTCATCTTTTCTTGTATTACCTTTTGACCAATAATTTTTCATATTATTACACCGCCCGTATTTATGTGATAACACGATGTTGTTATTTTTCCTGAGATGAATCATGTTTGATAGAATAAATTGAAAGTCGTTTACAAGAACATGAACTACATATTTGTTGGGTGTAAGAT
>JAJOOO010022975.1:0-14076 GCA_029582685.1 Solanum piurae | reverse complement strand
GACACTGTCTTAAGTCTCGGAATTAGCCCAAATCAAATCATATTTGCTAACCCGTGCAAGTCTATTTCCCACATCAAGCATGCAGCTGCTGTCGGGGTCAATTTCACTACTTTTGATTCTAAGCTCGAAGTTGACAAGATCAAAAAATGGAACCCACAATGCAGTTTGTTGCTCCGAATCAAAGCCCCTAGCGACAGCGGCTCCTTGCGCCCCCTCGGTAAAAAATTCGGAGCACTGCCCGATGAAATTGAACCTCTCCTGCATTACGCTTGTAATGTGGCTGGTTTAAAAGTTGTAGGCGTGTCATTTCACGTTGGATCTATAGCACAAGATCCCAGTATTTTTTGCGAGGCGATTGCCAATGCCAGGGTGAATTCCTAAAATGCAAATTTTAAATATTGTTGGGGGATTTAGATCATCCACTCCGTTGTTCGAAGAAATAGCTAGTGTAGTAAATGAAGCAGTCCAAGATTATTTTCCCGACCCTAATTTAAAAGTAATTGCAGAGCCTGGGCGTTTCTTTCCTGAAACGGCTTTTACTTTAGTCACACATGTGATTGGCAAAAGAGTTAGAGGTGAGAAAATAGAGTATTGGATTGACGAAGGCATTTATGGATCATTTAGGCCAACACTTTACAACAGTTGCTTTGTGGGTATCAAGCCAATTTCAATGAAGGCATCAGAAGAATGTTGTAAAATATGTTAATCATCGACCATTTATGGACCAAGTTGTGACTCTCTTGATGCAGTGGCCCTTGACATACAATTGCCTGAGCTTCAATTAGATGATTTGATTGTGTTCTATAACATGGGAGCATACTCAAACTGTGCGGGAACAAAGTTCAATGGATTTGATATGTTATCGACACCTACCTATATTGTTAGCACCAATTCTACCTAAAATTTTATGTCCAAAAAGAACACTGTTTTATTTAAGAATAGATTTAAGACTGGACTTATGAGTCGCCACTTAATTTTTAAGAAAAATCAAGAAAACTGATTTTCAATAAATTAAAACAGGAAATCAATTGAAAATATTTAAAGAGGGTTCGAGGTTCTTATTAGCATTTCGGAAAGGGTTTGAAAGCACCCGAAATGCCCGCTAACACGCGGTTATCCGACAATTAATTATTTGGCTAAAATATTTTAACTTTAAGTTGATTTGCAAAATTAAACTATTTTATGGTTATGACCATTTTAATAGAAAAATAATGAAATATTATCTAAGTGAAGTATTTTATAGACTTATTTATTTATTTTTAAATCAAGATAAAGATGAGTAATTTAATTAAGTAATTAATTGAAAATGGATGTCTTTCGGGGATTTGAATATTTTCGACCTTAAGATTAACAACAAATATTAACAAGTAAATAAACATAATAAAAATGAAGAGGGAAAGAGATTTGGGCCCAAATCTGGTTTTTCTGTTCGCGTGGGCCAGTATTTGGGCCCATTTCCATTTTTGGGCCCTTTCGCCCATTTGAGTCATCTGCACCTGTCTTAATCTAACATAAAAGAGATATTTTTCTTTGGGCCTTAAGCCCAAATCTTCCACCTGTCCTAAACTAACACACATGATAATAAATAAGTGGGCTTAGGCCCAAAAGTAACAAAATACAATTTGAAAATAAAAAGGGTGGGCCTTTTGGCCTGATTTCTCCAACTCTCTGATTTGCGACACTATATCATGTATACTTAATGTATACAGGGCTCTCAGAACCTGCACGTCAGTTTCATTGATCCGATTGTTGATAATCGAAACTCGGACGAAAGAGTGAATTTGGGCCTTTACGACCCCATGGCAGAATGCAAGTAGGAGAGGGAGTCCAATTAGACTCAAACGGGTGAGTTCATGCAAAGAAAAAATGAACATAAAATAAAATTAGTAAACGAACAAATTATTTAACAAACTAAGATATAAAGCTCAAGGATAATCAATTCAACAATTTATCCTTCACCATAGTTTAACTAACAAACCCGTTACTATCAAAGAGCTAATGCATTAACAAATCAAAATTAATCCTAAAGTAAAATTATGACATGAAACCAATGAGAATTAAGAATATTTAATGATCAAGATGTATTTCTCATGGCAAAAAAAAAAAGGTGGTAATCAAATGGTCATTTCATAATAACCAATCACCTCACAAACACCATTTAAACAACAATCAACTCTTTAGCACCATATAAATAAGGTAGATTAGTAGTTTTGGGAAATGTAATACATTTAAGCAAAAGATCATAAAAATTGATAAGAAACGGGACAATTGAATATTAGCCATAAAAAAAACTTGAGATCCTTAAGAAAGAGTTAAAGTAGCCCTCTAAGAGAAACAAGATTACCAAACACATTTATAGCTATCTTAAGATATTTCAACACGTAGAAAGTAAGAAGAAATCTAGGTTCGAAACATGAATCCACACAGCATGAGAACAAATTAAATATATATCATATCTAACACTCAAGAGATAAGCAAATGGATACTAGAAACAAGGGAAAAATAATTTATCTCAAGAAATCATAATAAACCATGTACAAACAAAGAAAAAGAAATAATTTCACCAGTGAGCATAATGAAGAAAAATCTGAGGTACTGGACATGAAATTGAAGATAAGACATAGCTTGAAGCTTAATATTGGCCTCAACATAAATTTAAAAAAAATAAAATAAAAAATAGGCATTGCACCATTGAGCTTAATGGAATAAATATGTTGAAGTATACTAAATTACCCTCAAAGGCATGGTTAATTACTACAAATATACAGAACTGAAATTAGGACTAGGAATAAACTAACAGTTAATCCCATCATATGAACAAGTCATCACCTATAAAAATCCAGCTACAGTAGACATACGCATAATTCGAAATAGAAAGAAATTTGAAATGGAATGGACATACCGAAGGTAAACGCTCAAAACATCTAATGAGAACATTTATATTGTTGTTAACACCTAATCACATAACACGTATCAAGGTGAACATCTTAATTACAGGCTTCTCAAGCAAATGCATTCGACCGAAATGATTTCATTAGGCGCACACTTCACAACTTATTACGAAGCCTATGAACACAAATAAAGGAAGCTTATACATCTCGACAAGAACTAAGACAAAGAGATTTTTTAATCACATTGGCAAGACATCATACAAAACGGATACCTTAATGTCGACTTAAAGAAAATAACAAACAAACAAAAAAGGGGGTACAACATATTCATGCTGATCCAAACAGGAAAGGGGCATACACATAAATTGGAAATATGACATCAAATTCAAGCTACTGGAGACATAATTACTTGACTAACTACATGAGAAAATACAACCCATACAGATTACATGCTAAAAGAAAACAGGGCCATGGGGAAAAGAGAAATAAAAAAAAAATTACCTTTAGTCGAGCAGCGAATCAAGACAAAGACGAGTTAGAGATGCTGAGCTTCCACCACCACAGAAGAACTCTTTGTAGCTTAAGAATTTCTTCTCTGTAAAGTTTTCCAACTTTTTTTTTTTTTTTCTAACTTTTTTCCCCACCCCTAATCAAGAACAAGAAGAGGGTATTTATAGAAAGGGCATTGGGGTTCAGACTTTCGAGGAAAAAGGGTAAAAGAGAAATTTGAGTTCGACTCCAATTTGAAAAAATTTCCTCCAAGGATGGGAAAGCTATTCGTTTGAGCAAGATTTTCCCCAAAATCCCAGGATATTCGGACGAAAGGATCAGCGGGGACGGCTTCGATCAAACCCACCGCCCTTGCGCTCGACGTGGCGTCCATCCACGCTATGAGGGATGGGAAACGCGACTGTTGCAGGACGCAACTGCATGTTTGTTCCTGCTGTTCTGTCGATGAAGACGATGACAACTTTCCGTCTATTTTGACGCGTGAATGAGAAGAAGTCGCGTGTGGGGTCTTCGCGTTGCTTTACTCGCTGAATTCGGGTCGATTCGCTGGAGCTGGGTTTCATTCTGCTCGGGTCACGATGAAGAAGAAGGAGGACAACGTACAGGGGTCGGTTGGTGTACTGTATTGGTGATGGATATTTGTTGAAATGGGTTTCTTTTGTGAAGGGGAAAAAATGGGCCGGGTCGGTTATCAAGAGTGGGCTGGGGCGCTGGGAATGGAATGGGGATGTTGGAAATTTGAATTGGAACGTTGGGGAATTAAATGGGTCTGAAAGTAGGCTAATTTGGGTCCAAAATTGAAAGAAAAAGGTTTATGGTAGTTGGCAAAATGTAGTTGAAATTACACTTACAAAAATGGTCAAATGAATTTCAATTTTAGCCAATCAAAATTAAGAACATAGTCGAGTCGATTAAATTAGTAAATTTGACTACTAATTAAATAGGACGAATTAATATAATTAATCAATGAACTTCTTAATTTTGACGAAATAAAATAATTAACTCAATTATAAACTAACTAATTTAAATAACTCAAAACTATAACTATAATTTACTAAACTAATTTAATAAAATACTTACTAAAATATTAAAATCTTTTGAGATGATTTTTTGAAATGTTTATAAAATATATTAATTATATACAAAATTATATAAAACATATATATTACATAAAAATTATAAAATGATAAAATTAATTAAAAGTAACTTGAAAAATATTTTGAACTTTACAAAGTCAATTATTTCAAATCGTTTGGAATTTAAGAAACTCGATGATTAATATTTATTGTGGAGGTCCAAAATTGGGTGTCAACAAACACAAGAGAACTTGATTCTTTTTTTTATTTAGTTATGGCAAGTTAGCTCAAGACATTAGGAATTACTAAGAAAATGGTAGAGAGAATACAAGGGAAGTGCAGAGAAAAATTGTATTGTAGAGAACTTGATTGTTTCTGCTTGTTGCATTTGCAAATATAAATTTTGTACAAGTCCCTATTCTAGAATTTTCTATAGGACTAGAATGTTCCAAGGACCTTCCATGTAAATCTATGGAATTTGAAGGTCTTTCAAGGGAATTCTCCATATATCTTTAGTATATTCCCCTAAATACTAGTCTTCTTCAATTCTTCCATATGTACAACTTTATGTCACATGTCGCTTAAGTGACATGATGACATGGCGGGTCATCACATAAAACTCATTAAATTTTAAATCTTGATTCTGTGTATGTTCACGAAGTGTTAATTTGAAACTTTGTTGATCTGGTATCTCATGAGTTGACAGAATTTTTGATGATAAAATCAGTCAATCCACTTGTTAAAATTGTTTAATTGAAGAATTGAAAACTATGCTAGAAAAGGAAGGAAATGTTGGATCTACTTTTCCTCATTATACTGTTTAGTGAATATGATATTTATTATTAATTTGCATATGTCATTTCATTCACATCATAAATATCAAAATGCTCTGAATCTTGATATTTTGTTTGTACAGACCTTTAATTGATAACTTTGACAATTCTACTTTTGCTCATTATATTGTAAAGTGAATATATATGATATATATTTGTGAATGTCACTTCATTCACAACATAAATCATATGCTTTGAACCCTGATATTTTTCTTCAATTCATGTCTACCATTCCCTGAATTAAAAATATCTTCTTCTTCTAGCGCATGTGTGCTTTTATAGTTGTGGTGTTGCTCATTGTACTGTTTAGCTAAACACGATATTGGGATGTTTTTTCACTGTGTAAACTCTCCGCCCCACCAAAATACTTTTCATGTTTCGTTTTTTGAGAATCAAAAAACTTTGACCAATAAAATATATCTTTTCACTTTACTATTGATATGAGCCAATCAAATTGCAACTTATAGTACTTTTCGTATAGTTTTAATATATCTTAATTTTAATTTTAAAATGTTAAGCTTATCTATCTGATCTAATTTAACTCTGAAGATCAATGAACATGAAAGGTTAATACAGCTGTGATTTCTTGACAAACATTCTTTAAAGTATAGAGAAAAACAATACCAAAGTCAAAAACGAAACAAGAGATATTTGGTTGTATTTAGATAACATAAAAGTGGCATCATTAGAGTTAAAACACTGTGAAGAAAGTTACAATGAGTATGATACAGAACTGCTACACGATCAGTTGATAGGAAAAATTGCAGCTGCGCCTGTTTTGGCTGCAAACTCAGTTTCGTGTCCAGCTGAAAAATATGGTAGGAAACCAAAAGAATGTTGACAAAGCTAAAAAGTTGAAGAGTGTCGCGGACCTCCTGAATTAGATTATCTGCAGACCTAAAACTCCTAACAGCCATTGGTTAATAAAATAGAAATGCTGTGCAGAACACCAGAACTTCTGGCTGGTCAGGAGGAAACTGTACCAAAAAAGTGCTATGAACACACGCGGACCCTTTGAGATTCTCTCTCTTCTAAAACAGCTCCTGATGACTTGCCATCCCTCTCCGCTAAACATCTTTTGTATGGTACAAATCCCTTGCTCTTGGTTGTACATTTGGACTCAACTGTTTCAGAACTCCTGTTTCCATCGTCAACTTCACTAGCTGAGCCAATGCTTGAACCTGTCAATGATCCCTCTCTTTGAGGTTCTTCATCTTTTGTCCCCTGACAATGAGCAGCAGTCTCCACAGCT
Source organism: Solanum piurae (assembly GCA_029582685.1). NCBI lineage: Eukaryota > Viridiplantae > Streptophyta > Magnoliopsida > Solanales > Solanaceae > Solanum > Solanum piurae. Next base: position 7,514 of record JAJOOO010022975.1, on the reverse strand, counting down.
GTTTGGCCACACGATGAGATAGATCGATATATGAGATCTTGGTACCAGGACCACCAAGAAATTGTAGTTGCAGGGAAGGCTGCAGTACTCTCACGATTGTTTTCAAGCATGTTTTGTGACAACCAAGAAGCTGGTGGAATCATATTGCCTGGAACCATGGCAAGTATAAACGGTGAATTTGCTTGGTTAGCTTGGAATCCATGAAGTACAGCTTCATTGCTGATATTAATTTCCTTTTCTGTGCTGTATGGAGCTGGCGGAGTAAGGTTATTGGCATCTGGTGCGAAAACCGTCTTTCCAAACAACTTGATACTTGCTGAAGGTGGTTCAACAGCTAGCTTTTCACCATTACACGAATTCTCAGTATGAACTATATCACTTTCCTGGAAAAAGGCAGATACACACCTGAGGTAAGTCATAAGTGTACAACCTAAATAGCATTGCAAAGCAGACAGATCAAACTTTATGAAGAACTACCATGAACTCAGAATTGGTAATCGGGGTGGTACTAGCAGCAACTGGTTTTAATGAAACATGGATTTTCTCCACGGTGTTGGAGTTTGAGCTCATACTTTCATCATCATTCTCCGCAGAAATTATATTTGCAGTGTGTGCATCCGTAGTACAAGAGACTGGTGAAAAGCGAGAGTTCTGCTGCTCAGCAACTGAATATTCAGCAACACCTAAACCAATTGCTGGCAAAACTGAATCTGGAGAACAACTGTCCCTTCCTGATGCATTTGGGGAAGGAGACCTTTCAGGCTGACCTGAAATTGCCTTGTTAGCTACAGATGAATCGGCCATCTTGCGAGGGTATGGATGCAGTGGTTTCTTCTTCGGCCGAGGAGGAGGTATGTCAATCGCATTTAGGGATTCATCACCATCATTCCCTGAATCTCGAGCAACCTAAAATGTAGATTAAAAATTCAATGCTTTAGTCACTGACTACCCAGGCTGCCTCTGCCTTAATTCGGACAGGATAGAGAATCAAGCAAACTTTCTATAATTTGCCACAATCTAGGTACCAACCTTGGCAAAAAACTTCTGCGCATGACTACGAATCTGAATTGCAGTTTTGCTTCCAACATATTCTGCATGATTAAAGAGACATGTTAGAAACATCTATTTAGATTGAACCACATAAATGGGAGGGGGGATCAGAAGAAGAATGGACCTTTTATCGGGAACGAACAACCTTATACCACACTTACCTTCTATTTGGCGCCAAGCACGGCCATAAAGCTTTAATGCTTCAAGAAATCTCTGATGTTCTTCCTCTGTCCATTTCTCTCTCTGTTTTGTAATGGTATAAGGCTTCCTAGCCTGTTGCACATGAGATTAAGTGATTCAATTAAGCACCAATCGAGCTATATGCTATCTTACCTATCTCAAATGATATGAAGGAAAATAACTTGGAATACATTCATGGGAGGGATGTTGACCTTAAGCACATTTTCATTGGCAAGACAAGTCGGGGCCTTTCCCTGAGTAGCCACAGTTTCCAACTTTGAGCTAATCATGGATGGGGCACCTTGCCGAGCCCCCTCAGCTTGATTCTGTGGAATTGTGAAGAAAGCATACTTCATAAGAATATAATCCTCCAAGTAAACTCAATTAAAATGAAATAAAGTGCCACAAAGAAAACCCAGGGCACAGGCTTCCTCCCTATTCAGCAGACAGAATTCTAGCTCAAATTGCTCTCATTAAATTGTGCTTATGATTCCAATTAACATCAACTGCTCTGTGGTGCTAACATTCTAAATTTTCACCCCCATTTCTATAAGCCATATGAACTTTGACAACCATCAGTCTACCTTTTCTCCCCAAACATAATTAATAGTAGTATTGTTTTTAAAACCAGACAGAGAGATAAAAGAACAACTACTACCACCGATAGCATCCCAAGGATCACGCGAGAAGGAAAAACTGAAAGAGTTGGAAAGGCCTCGTAAATTTACTTCCATGTGCTTGCCGTCATTGGTAAAGGATAACTAAGTAGCCAAGTTGGAAGAAATGAGACTGAAGCATAGCTTCAAGCTTCTTGAAGTCATGGACTCACAAGGCAGAAGCTGCAGGATTCAAGACTCGAAATTGAATTTGTGGTCTCAAGTTTGGCCTAAAAGATTTTCCCACTCACTGGACTGTTAAACCATAGCCTCAAATTGGCAATATATTTAGTTATTTGAAGGCAAGGAGTTTTATGACACACTTCCCAAGGGGACTATAAATTAGGGGCAGAGCTAGCACCTCGATTACGGGTTCAGTAAAACCCAGTAGCTTTAGCATCAACTCTATATTTGTGTCAAAAAAAATTCACTTAATATGTCTAAACAATTTGTCAAAAACCCAATAACTTTCTTTTTTTAGAATCTAGAATCCAATAACTCAAAATCCTAGGTCCACCTCTGCTATAACTTAGAACCCTAGAATCATTGTTCATTAACTTTGACTTTGAGAAGCTTAGCCTAAGTTTAACTGTCAACGACAAAAATAACAATTATGATACCAAAGATATTGTCCCTCTTCCTTAATAGGTGCCCTCAAGTAGCATGTTTCTGATTATCCATTTGATCTTAGTGCTACATTCTTTGAGTTTGAATGACCATAGGTTACAACAATTCAAGTATGTTATCCAAATATCTGTGTTGTTCCGCTAATCCGTAGGCAAACAATGTCTCTATTTCAAATTAGCTAGGTTATCGCGCTTCATACAAAGGCAGATCCAAGATATAATACTTTTGGTTTCAACCTTTAAAATTCTTAGTATTGAACTCATTGTGTTTAGGGGTTACACTGGGTTTGTTGCTATTGTTGTTGAACTCATTGTGTTTTAAAAGAACTATGAGTTCAGATCTACTACTTATTGCAATTCTAGGGGATTTTTTACACATAAATCTATCATCCGCATCGAAAATACAGAGTTAATATGAACCCACAGCTAAATAGCTGCATCCGCCCCCGGCATCACGTATAGCATCGTGTCATGGTTATATACTTGCACACAAAGATGTAAAAGAGTATATTGGCAGCAATGTATACCCTATGTCCCTATCATCAAACAAATTATTTCAACATTAGCCGAATTACATGTCCAATGCCACTAAAGAGACTCTCAGACAGATCAAAACCGAGAACAGATATCCTCACATCACATTAGAAAACATGAATAATGAATCAATGGTGTCCGCTTTTTGAGTAAATGATATTTAGGTTTCGCTTCAAGATTTGAATTAGTTAGAGACAGATTTTCACTCAACTAAAAGTTATTATCTCAGAAAGTCAAGTCTAAAGGTGACTTTCGGAGATAATAACTACCATCTTGTCAAAACAAACCATTTAGGCAGCTATGTTGACCTATGACCTATCATCCTCCATAGCATTTTCCTTGCCAATTAACTAAATTTACTGTTTCTAGAAACATAATAAGTTCCAAATACTCAAACAAACAGAAAACTTAACAGTACAAAATATCATTTATTCATCATAATTATCATAGCTTAACATATAGATGAACCTCAGCAGATGCACCTTTAAATCTTAAAAAAAATAATCAAAACTTTATATACTCAACAAACAAAGTCTACTTCCAGATATAGTAAGAAAACATCAAATTAAGAAATACCCATATTCCAAAAATGAATCTTGAAAAAGAAAAAACTAAATTAAATATAAGAAAAGTCCACATACCACTGCATCTGCCACCATTGCTGCAAAAAAAAATCTTGAAAAAAAATTAAAGCTAGACCACAAAAAGATGGGTATATTAGCTTCACTTCTCTTGCAACCCAAAAAAAAAAACTTTTTGAGAAGTGGAAAAAATAAAACCAAAAAAATGGTCTGTAAAATAGGAGAGATGAAAAAAAATGAAGGGAAAATATAAGAACAGAAGAACAAGAATGGAAGGGGCAGAAAAATTTTGGGGATTGGGGGGTGGGGTATGCCACGTAGGATAGTGAGAATGGATTTTCCATATATTTTTAATAAATAAAATAAAAAATTGGAATAGAAACATCAAGAAGGTTATAGAGAGTTTTTGTTTGTGGCTGTGAATGAATATTTAGTGATGACACGTGTCAATGTAAGGCTGGCCCATTAATGAAACCATATCTCAATCTCACTCATAAATAGTGACACCAAAGTCCAGGTGTGATTTGTTTTTTGCTATATGTGGAACATATTCAGCCAACCAATCATACATCCATATTAGGGAAACAATACACATATCTATTTCACTACTCTCTCCGTTTTAATTTGTTTGTTCTGTTTTCATATAACATAATCTTAAATCAAAGATATCAAAATGTTCTTTAATTTTATACACTTATTCTATATTCAAAGTATAATATAGTTAAATTGTTATTTTATTATTCTTTAACAAATGCGTTAAATTGATACTGAATAAATAAAAATAAACGGAGAGAGTAATATCTAAATAATAATATAATATCTTATCCATCACTTATTTTTTTATTATTTTGATTGATTCGAAAGAGTGAGTTTGTGGCTCTGATTCCTTGTCCTTTTTGGGTGGCTGATTTTGATTCTCTCTGTTTGGGCTTAGTTTAGTTTGTGGCCTTAAAATATTTTTGGGAAAATTACGCGTATAAGTAAATATATATTAGTTAATTACTTAATATAGTTATAGTTTATTTTAATTATAATTTGTGGCTTATTTTTAGCTATAATTACACAGCTCAGCTTTTTAGTTTTGTATAATTCGCGCATTTGTATAATTCGGAATTTGTATAATATAATTTGTATAACTTTTGTATAATTCAGAATTTGTATAACTATTTGCACTTCTGATGTTTGTAATTGTATAAATTCGTTATTTTGAGTTTATACAAAAATAACTGAATTATACAAATGTACCTGCGAATTATACAAATCTGCGAATTATACAAATCCGCGAATTATACAAATGAGGCAGCTTAAACTATAGCTACAATCCATAAATATGCAAATTATAGCTATAAAACATAATTAAGTTTATTATAGTGGCTATTTATAAAAGTTCCCCAATATTTTTCATGTGGGTTCTGCCAGTGTTGTTGGACAATGAAGCTACTATTCAATGCCTAAAAAGTATTTTATGGTCTTTGATTATTATTTTTTATTTGGATAATATTATTATTTAATTTATACTACTAATTTTAAAAATATATTTTTGTGTGTTTAAAATTAGATTGACCACGCCTAATTTAGGAGAAAAATATCTGATGTTATATACGTATAAAGTACAAATATTTCTGGATGAAGTTCAGGGAAACAAAGATATTTAAGGGTCCGTTTGTTCATGAGATATAAATTTTTGTGTTGTGTATTTTTTTATAAATATAAGAATTTCATAAGTTGTAAAACTATTAAAATAGTCTAAATTGTTTATTAAATCTTATCAAATAAACAAGAATTTATAAAATCGCATAATAAATTATTACAAAGTTATTTGTTCTCCACTTAAGTAATTGTTTCACCTAATTTTAATTCAATTAAAAAAAATTGAACATAAATTGTAGTGTACTAGTCTTTAATATAATCCTCCCACATAGTACGGACAATCTTCTCACGTTGAACTTGCATTTCTCGATCATATGACCGAGAAGACGAACCAACATTGTTACGTTGAGCCATTTGTTGGTCAATATCGGTGTTTTAAAAGACTCTGTTGGGACTCGCCTCGAGACTCGCCTTGGGGTGGGGCTCTAGCAAAATGCCCCGAGACTTAAGTGTGGGGCTTAGTTCTATAAGACTTATGCCTCAAGCGCCCGAATGTACGCCCTAAGCACGCCCAACGCTCGGGGCTCGCCTAACAGATCTTGCACAAATTATGTATTAAAATCTTTAAGTTTTTAAAGATTCTTGAATAATTGAATGAAACTTAATAAGTTTTTAATCTATAGAGATAAGAAGATTGAGAGTAACTCAAATAACAAGTTGTAGTATCACGTCTTTACTATTTTGTAATATTGTGAAGGTGATTATATATTACGTAACATTTCTTTTAAAAATACATACCAAAATTTATTTTTTCACTTATGATTGGTCTGCATGATTTTGTCATATGTCTCAAAATTATCATATTTTATTTAGCTATTTGAAAGTAATTTTATTTATATTTATGATGAAGTGATGTTTTTATAATAATACTAGTAAGTTTTATTGATTATTTTCTTTTAGGGGGTAAGTTTTATAGTATGATAGAAATAAAAAAATTTGAAATAATGATTCTTTTATTATTAGAAGTTAAGATGTTAGATTATTTATACTTGTACAATCATGTTAGAAGTTTTATTTTCTATGAGTTTTTTAATCATGTTTGTAATTATTTCAAACTATTGATGTATTTTTATAATTTTGTGTTATTATATTATTATATTATATTGTAAATTAAAAATTTAAAGATCCACAGGGCTTACGCCCCACGTCTCAAGGTTTACGCCTCGCCCTATACTAAGTAAAATGCCCCGCCTTTTAAAACACTGGTCAATATCATTTGCAACTATATTTTCATGCTCATAGATCATAAATATTTTATCACTCCTTTGGTATTCTCGCAAATAATTATGTAACATTGTACAAGTTATGACAATTTTCACTTGTGTGTCAATATCATATGGTTCATGCCTTGTTTTACTTGTGTGCAATTATACCTTTTTAGTGCATTAATTTTGTGCTAAAATCAAACATATTGGAAGTAGTGATTATCAAACATACATCACCAATTTTGTCGTTTTTCATATTAAATTGCTTTAAATATTTTTATATATAGCCAAAAGAGAAGTTTTTAATGCATTTTCAAAACATTAAAGTTATTATTATTGAGTTTAGCATAATTTTGATGATTGACGAAAAGCTATGAAACAATAAAAAAAGGTTAGAAGTGAGTTCATCGAGATGATCTCACTGAACTCAGGAAAAATGCAAAGGCTAAAGCGATTCTAGTATATGAAATATTTACTACTAGTCTTTTTTGTTGTTAAATTGAATATTAACTCAATAGAGAAAATGACATAAATAGTTCCTTAATTATAGAAGTAGGTCTAAAATAGTTCTTTAACTATATATTTAACAGATTTAGTCATTTAACGAAAAATTTTATGGTGGGAGAGGCCCAACCAACAATAGTTGGGTGAGGCTCCACCCAATTTTTGACACTTGGATTTGTGGGCCCCGTTTTAATACCACACACTCTCTCACCTTCATTTTTTCAAATTCCTCCCCATTCCTCATAATAAGTAATTTACCTCTTCTTCTTTTTTAATAGTCTTAAATTTTTATTTTTCAAAAGTCAAATAGAATATGTAAATTAATATCAATTCAAGTTTTAGCCTTTATTTTCCCGTGATTGCTAATATGATTAAAAAATTGAACTCCATTATAATTAGTCTTCTTTTCTTGATTTATATATATTTTTGATTGACTTTTTTTTAGACTTTTAACTTAAATTTCAATAATAAGTGTAACACCAAGTACAAACTATTTCTTAAAAAAATTGAAGAACGAGTGATTTTAGA
>JAJOOO010022974.1:0-21286 GCA_029582685.1 Solanum piurae | reverse complement strand
TGGGAGGACATATTCCAAATCAAACCTCGGATACTAGAGGGGAATAATTTCCTTAAGGGGACACTGTGCATTCAGTGGGCTTGATCTTTTTCTGAGTCTGTTTTTCCATATTGTGGTACGTTTGTTTCAGATTTTAGTTTGTTAATTAATTTCTGTTCATCTATTCTTACTGGTCTATGAAATTTTGGTTACTTCGTGTTTCTGCAAAGTTTATTCAAATAAGTAATTCTGTTTATTTAAACATAGATTGGCAACATTACCATCATGATGATGTTGGTCTCAAACAAGAAAAATCATCATTTATTAAAGATTTTGAACCAAGGCCAACTGCAACTTCTTACCGTGATGATGAAGTTAGTCTTAAAGAAGAAAAGTCTTTTGAACCAAGGCCAAATCTTAGCATGTACAATGATTGATTGGCAAAGTCATTGTGTGTCAATTAATTTTATTGTTTACTCCCTCCTTGTGAACGCCCTTTCGTTGTTATGTGGTTTATGGAATAAGGATAGCTTGAGTTTAATGTAATGGTTGTTTCATTGTGTGCAAATTGTCTCTATTCTTAGAGTGCTTAGTATTGGATCACCTCTACTTGAAGGAATTACCTTATCACAATTTCTCTTCACTTATTTTTTTTTATTGTAACCTCATTGATACCTATATAATTGTGTAAAATATGGGAATATAAAGTAAGAATAGAAAATAAACTTTCTTTAAAAGTTGGTATGTACTTGTATGTGTAATTTGATATGGTATTAGCTAGAAGCCCCTGCCATCTACTTCTTCCACCTCTCTATTTCTTCTTCAATATCAAACCATCGCTATTTTTCCTTACCCTCCGCCCTCTCTAAATCATGCTCAACATAGCCACTCTAGGTGGTGAAATCTCTAGAAAAGAGCTTCATTTTGAAGCCAAGTTATGGCTTAGCTACCTTTGTTCATATGAATTATTGTTGCTTATGTTTTAACCTTAACAATCAAGACTTAAAATTTCAGATGTTGTACTGTATGACTTCTTGGGACCACAGTTTAGTTAGCTAGTATGTTTCAGTAGATAACTTGATCGAATACGGTCTCAAATGTCAATTGCGCTCCCTCTAGTTTGGGGTGTGACAGAAAACAAACAAGGCTTTAGCTTTGTTTCATCGCAATTTCAGATTGTTATCTTTTGCTTTATAATAATCCTTTATGTTATTATTAATTTGTTATGAATAGTTGTTTTATATTATTATGTTCATATATAATGTAGTTCATTTTTTCTTTATTTTATTATTTTGTGTGTACTGACATAATTTTGACTTTCGATATCAATGACAAAATTTTGTTCATACATTTAATTTCTCCTTAATTTACATTATTATTATTTTTTTACAAATGTACCTACAGTAAATTATTATTTATATATAATTAATGTCAGGCTCTGCATTTTATTTATTCATTCTTTTTAAAATTTTAAATTAAATATTGGGGAAAGGGCTTGATATACCCATCAATTTTGCTATTTAGAGTTGATATGTCCCTCGTTATAAAAGTGACACGTATATACCTCTTTTATTATACAAATGACTCACATATACCCTATTTTTGATAACTAACTTTTCCATTAATCACCAGTGTAAGACATGACAAGACCATAGCAATACTACCTCATATTGTTATCTCAAGAGATTAAACTCAGATGAAGCAGCTAAAGAATCTACACTATAAACTAGAACGTGAGATGTAGTTTTGCTTTTATCCTTAATGTGACTCTCACATTACAAATGTAGGTTATCTCCTTTGCAAGTTCATCACTCTGTATCTTTGTGTAACATCCTGACTTTTCGAAACGTCTAAATTAACTCGTACCTTCATGGAAAGGCAAAGAGGGTGAGTAATAAATTAATAATGATGTGGTATGTCATATTTTAAGTGCTCAAGGGTTGTATCTCAAGTTTTGAAGTTAGGTAAGTCGCAAAATAAAAGTTGGCGAAAGTTATCGTAAGTTCCTTTTTAAAGATTTCTCTTAAATTTGGGTCAAATGTCTCGGAGGTTTTCTCCCAATCTATAAAGGGTTATGGGGACCACGACCCATCAAATTGAAGGTCTACGAGTCTAATTTTCAACGCATCAAACGGTTTGTTCATACAACTTTAGAATAGAGAGATCTTTGTGTTTTCGCGAGACTGCCCAAGCATGCACGTGAGGTGGGTCCCCTAGGTCAGTGGAACCTTATAAGATAGCATCTTCTTCAATTTTCTTCACGCCAGCTCGTAAGAAACCCACAAAAATCAGAGAATTACTCTTCAAATCATCCTTGTGTGTTCATGATCTCTTCTTGGCTCCTTATCAAAAATTGCCCTACGTCGCGAGTTCGTCGTTTTTGTATAGTTTTCATGGTGAATTGAGTTGTGTAGCTCCGTGGAGGTTGTGGCAACAGGGTTTTATGCAGTGGTTTGATTTTATTCAAGTGTTCTGGGTGTGTAAAGAAAGGTAGGAACCATCTATTATCAGTTTATGGATACCTTAGGTCTTGGATAGTAATTTACGATAAGAATCCGTATCAATTGTCGAATTGTCATAGTAATTCTTGTCCTTAATTACTAATTGATTTTACTTTTTTTTAGTATTGCAGTGGTGCGGACAGAGGTATTTTCAGCATAAATTATAAAGGAAAAGGTATGTTAAGGCTATTCCCTTCGTTTGGCATGTTTCCTTAAAGCTTGGGAGTGATATTATAGGGCAGTTAATGTTGGTGATCTTGTAGATGTAATTGTGAGTGGTTGGCTGATTTAATGGTTATAAACCCTCATTTTAAGGACTCATAATCTGTTAAGAACGACTTGGAGACTATTCATATATATATTGCTTATAGCTAAATTGCTTACCTTTAGCCTATTCAGTTGTTTGTTGTCGCCCTTGGGGTTATTGTGGTTAGCTGTTGAGCTATGAACTGCCTATGGGGGCTATGATGTTGCCTAATAGGACTATGTTATTGCCCAAGAGGGCTATGTAGTGCCCACGGGTCTATATTGATGCCAAAGAGTGTTATGTGTTGCCTATGGGGCTATTTTGACGCCAAAGAGGGTTATGTGTTGCCTACATGGCTATGTTGATGCAAAAGAGGGCTATGTGCAGCCCACAGATCTATGATCTTACCTAAGAGGTCTATGTGCTGCCTATGGGGCTATATCGTTGCCAAAAAGGGCTATGTGACTTCTTACAAAGACAAGGGGCCACCGATAGGGGTATGTAGATTGATTTGGTACCTTCTAGGCTTATTGGGGCATAGGTAGGTGGTATGTTGTTTGTACCTGCCGAACTTATGGGGGCTTGGTTAGGTTGTTGTTTGATCATTTTTGTATTTTTAGATTCAGTAGTGGGTTAACATGCTTATCTAAATTTTGATTTCTTTACCTGATTGCTTTTAGTATATTATGATACTTGCTCATTTAGTCTATAGCCTTTCATACTTTGTACATTATTTCGTACTGATACCCCATTGCCTGGGGGACGCTGCATTCATGCATGCAGGTCCCTCATTCTGTCGTCTTATTTCAGCTTTCAACCGTATTACCACCACGATTTTTCTCCAAACGAGAAGCTTTGGCTAGCCATTCACTCACTCTCGATGGTCTGCCATTTAGTTCGATCGTTGTAGCATAGTGAATAATGTGCCGATGGAAGGTATCTGCATGTAGCATAAAAGAAAATAGATTGACATCCGACGGCTCCTTGTCATTTTCATCCCGACAGATGACCCAGTAGACCTCATCAGCAGCAGGATTGACTTCCATCTAATTGGCTAGCCCATTTCCTTCGGAGCTACCAGAGTTGGGAGGTTTGTTAGCTTTTGTTGTATATATTTTTATGGGTAGGTTGGGGCCCTATCCCGCCAATCATTGCTATTCTTAGAGGTTTGCAGACTAGTGTGTGGGGTGTATAGGTATGTTATGGTCATGCTGACCTAGTTTGTTGGTTTGCTGAAACTTGTAAGTTGTTTGATGTATTGTCTTGACATATACCTGCTTTCAGTTTTGGTATAGAGATCATGGTGGCCTTGATGGCCAAATCAGGACTTCTGTGCAAGTTGGCTATTTTTTTTATATGAACTCTTGGGAGTAGCTATTTCATTTATAGATTTATTAACGGGATCTTGCCGGTCGAGGGCTTATTTTTAAGTCGAGATATACTTGTTTGTTTTCTTGATTGCGTGTGACTGTCATGCGCTAGTAGCAAATGGTTCAACAAGGTCAGCTCGGGCCTAAGTTTTGGCATTAGGAACAAGTTGCACCCCTTGAGTTTGAGGCGTGACACTTTGTCTTCAAAAATCCCCTTATTCCTTTCGATCCATATCACGTACACTAATTTTATTGATTTTGGGGTACATATTCTTTCCCAAGCAATTAAGGTTTTTTTGATAATGGTATTAGTACCTGACCATAGAAAGCTCCCGTTGTAAGAGTCAATGAGATTAAGCACTTTTGTTGGAATGAGGAAGATTTGAGACTAATAAGATCGAATGCCAAATAGAAAAGTTTGAATTAATTGCAATCTTCTAGCATGAGATAAATATCTAGCAGTCCATGTAAATATCCTTGCCACAATTTTCTCTACTAAATGAGTCCATTGAATTATAAAGATCTTCTTTGTAGAGAGGGGGATGACTAGGTATTTGAAGGGTAGTTGTTCAGCAGTATGGTGAATGATCCTATCACCTTCAGTGCTTGAGACTTCTCTAAAATAAATAGAGCATTTCCCCATATTTGCATCTAAAGGCTTCTGAGAAAGACTGAAAACATTCCATCAAAGTTGTAATAGATTTAAGGTCACATCTAGCAGAAACCCCTAGTTTAACACATCTAGGATGGTAGGAAAAATGTTTGTTGCCTTGGAGTGCATTGAGTGACATGCTAAGATACTTCATGGTAAATAGCAAACAAGAATGGAGATATAGGGTCTCTCTACCTAAGGCCTTTGGAATAATTAAAAGGAGCAGTAGGTTCTCCATTTATCATCACAGTATAGTTCACAGTCTGGACACATTGCATAATTCACTTGATAAACTTGGCTGGGAAGCATAATTCAATTATAATCTACCTCAAGAAAATTCATTCTATTGAGTCGTATGCTTTTTGCAAATCTATTTTTACCATACACCTTGGGGGAGATATGTTTTCTCTAATAAGCTTTCAGTACTAGCACAGTTGTTCGGATGATATTGTCTGTAATTTTTCTATCAGGGATGAATCCTAATTGTGCTTCACTTATCACTGATGATATTACCTATTGTAGCCTAGTTGTTAGACCCTTTGCTATGATTTCTTAAAGGACTGCGCAACATGCAATTTAGCCTTTAATTTTTCACAAAAGTAGGATTGACATTCTTAGGAACTAGAGTAATTGTACAATTAATTGCTTTATGCATGATATTTATGGTAAAGAAATTTCTAAACGCCTGTAGGACAAATGCTTTAATCATAGACCATGTTTTTTTTTGTAGAAGTATGGATTGAACCCATCCACCCCATGGCCTTGTCATCTTCAATAAACATCAGACTAGAGTATATTTTCTCATTAGTTACTGGCTAACACAAATGTATTCCTTGTTGGTAACTAAACTTGGGCGTATTTATGCGCATAAGAACCAATTTATCCCATATATATAGCTAAGTTGAGAGCATTTCTCATTGTCGAAATTAAGCTTTGAGAGTCTTTTGATGTCGCTTTTTCTAACCAATACGATTAGATGTTTCAAGGTGAAAAGCAAAGAAGAACGAGCCAAAATGGGGCACCTGGTCAGAGGTTGGAAAATAGAAGACGAAGTTGCGGAGAAAAAAGGCCAAGAAGCTAGAGAATACACTATGAGGGAGCATCTCCGCATCGCGGAGCTGACATGTTTGTGCAGAAAAGAAACTCCACTGTACAGTGGAATGCGCGATGGGAGCGCGTCGCGGAAAGGTTTCCCTTGTGCGCAACTATAGGCGAGGGAACAGGTCGCGGACCTGGACACCAGAAATTGGCCACGTGTTTTATTTTAGATTATAAATAGTTTAAGTGTGTTATTTTTAGGGAGACCCAGTTTTGAAAAGACGAGAAGCTCGATTTGGGCGATTTGGCCAATACTTTCTAGGGATTTTCTTCTACTCCTTCATTTTGGTAAATCCCTTTATGATCCATAAACATTACTTGATGATCTTTTGTTTTATGAGTAGCTAAAACCCCTTATTCTAGGGTTGTAGCTACGATTAATGGCATATAAGTATTTGTTTCTAGCATGAAATAGGTTTTCTTGTGTTTTATGCTTACATTCTTGTTTAACTATTTTAATGCATGATCAACATTAAAATAAACTCGTTGTCTGCTCTTGAACTCGGAAGATGAATAGAGGGATAGACCAAAGAATGTAGGAAGTGTGTTCATTCTAGAGTAAAGTTAGAATGTTTTGTATATGGGATAGTATTATACCTATATACCGCACTTGATTAATATGCAAGATGATAGCTTAATGCTCTGCCATCGGTTCATGTCTATCCCCGCTCAACGATGTAGTTAGGTTGTCGATGGTGGTAAGCGATTAGAGGTCGGGAGATCATGATCGTAAATTGAACCTTGCAAATCTATAATGAGGTTAGCCTGTCGAATGCTAGGATAAATTAATATTATTCCGAAAATTGGGTTATGCTGCAACCCTGGATTACTTTCCCATATTGTGAAATTCTCTTGTTTGAACTGTTGATTGCAATACTTAATTTTTGAGATTGTTCAACTTATTAATTATAATCAAATTTCTAAAATTGTTTGTCACATAAGTAGATTTATTTTAGACATAACAAAGTTGTTATTTGTTGATTTGAAGTCCCTTGAGTTCGATAATCCAGCTCGAAAGAGTCGATGTACTACTTGAGTGACCACATGCATTTACGTGTGCTTTTGGACGCAACAAGTTTTTGGCGCAGCTGCCGGGGACTGTACAATCGGCAGATATCTAATTTTTGAGGGTCTAAATTATTTGCACAAGTGTTGATAACGTGATATTGGCCTCTTCATTTCACAAGTAGTGTCAGGTTCTCACACTGGAAGACGACCAGGATTTGGTAGAACCTCTAGCTGAACCGGAGAGATTTTGTTCGTTACCGGAGAAGGAAAAAAAGACTCACTTATCATGTTCCTCTTGTGGCTAGTGAACTAGAAACATCATAATAAAGGAAGTGTCAAGACCCACCGGCAGTGATGGCAGAATGAAAGTTAGGGATGTGGCAATCCCACAAACCATCAATGTTACCTCAAGTATTCAGAAACTGGCTCCTAGTGGGATGTTTGAATTGAAGCAGAACATGGTGCAACTACTGCACACAAACGGGCAATTCACTGGTCTATCTCATGAGGACCCACGAGTGCATATCCAGAATTTCCTCGAGATCAGTGACACATACACTCCAATTGGAGTGAACGCGGATAATGTGAGGCTCACATTATTCCATTTTTCTCTGCTGAGGGAAACAAAAAGATGGTTGAACTCTGAGCCTGCAAATTCCATTACAACGGGGGATGATCTTGCCCGAATTTTTTTGATAAGGCTTTTTCATCTGGTAAAACGGCCAAGCTGAGAAGCGACATATTAAGCTTCCGACAGAAAGAAGGGGAAAACTTGTACCAGGCTTGGGATAGGTTTAAGTCCTTGTTGTTAAGTTGTCCACATCACCATCAAGCTAACGAAGTGTTGGTCCATACCTTCATTGAAGGGTTGGAACCAAACACAAAACTTTTACTTGATTCTACTGCAGGTGGACAAGCTTTGGACAAGACATATGCTGAGTTGTTTACATTGCTTAATATAATTTCACAGGGTAACCCCGAGTGGAACGGCGGAGGAGCTAAATCGATCGTACAGAAGACTGCTGGAGTGTTGGAAATGGATGCAGTGACAGCTTTGTTGGCACAAATCGCAGCAATGCAGAATATGATGACTACTCATTTCAGCAACATGTCACTAGGACAACAACAAGCCCAAGTTAATATTTTACTCGAAAATATAAATAAAACAAAAATGACTAAGTTTTCGAAAAATCGATTAAACTTATGATTTAAGAGAAATCAAATTTTCAAAAGAACAGAGTCGCCACTTAATTTTTTAGTAAAGATCAAGAAAAAACTTAAGGTTTTCAAAAGATTTAAACAGATAAAATCAATTAAAAATAAAAGGGTTGGAAGTTCAATGTACATTCCGAGAAGGTGTTAGGCCCTCGAAATGCCCGCTAATTTGCGGTTGACCGGCGATTTGACTAAAAATGAGTTTGACTGGTTTTAAAATTTTAACTAAGTAAAGAAAAGCTCATAACGACTTTGACTAATTTTTAAATTTTAACTAAGTAAAAGAACTCATTTATTTTAACTAATTTTTTGAAATTTTAACTAAGTAAAGAACTCATTTATTTTAACTTATTTTTTTTAAATTACTATTATTATTTTCATCATTTTATTTTTTATTATTGTCATTTTAATTATCTTAAGGGGAAATGAAGGGGGAATTTTTCTAAAGGGAAATAATTTAATGACAAGGCCAATAAAAATAGAGCTAAAAATAAAGATATTTTAATTTTGAATATGATAAATGGTTGAAATGGCTATTTATGGGAATTTTAATTAAATTAAACCATAATCAAATAAATTGTTAGCCAACAATAATAAATAATAAGAGTGAAGGGAAGAGTATCAAATTTGGGCCTTTGACCCAAATTCTTAAATCTTGAACCTGTCCCAAATCTAAAACTAGTCCAAGTAATGAACTTGGGCCCAACTCTTCCAAGGACCTATAGTAACTTCAAATAAGGATTTGGGCCCATTTTCATCAAAGTTTGCTGTTGAGATCCCTTAGATTTTTTGCCCTATATCATACGTATATTGCCATGTATGACTTGTATCCAACCTATTTTGGGCCTTTCGAAATATGTATTTTTCAATTTCCTGAACCTGCTGACTCGAGTAAGAAGAGCAATTTTGAGCTTTGAAGGCCCAAATCGAAATGTTAGGGGAATAGAGAAGTCCTTGGGGACTCAAGGCATATTCACATGCATCACAAAAGAAGAAAGGCAAAGGAGTTAATATACGAATTACTCAAGATTTAAAAAAAATGGAAGAGTATGCCAAAATAGTGAAAATATACCCACTGCTTTAAGAAAAGATAATATGGAAATTTAGCAAGAACACTTTGCATCTAATCACACCATTAAAATAGCTAAATAACCAAAGATATAGAAAACAATAGATGCATATCACTTATTTTTAAAGACAGTAACTAAGTTGACAATTTTCCTAATGAAAATAATGATATTTTTCACACAAAAAAAAAAACAGAAAAAATAAATTAAAATGAATAAATAAATAAAAATAAGCTATTACATAGAGAAAAGCCTCAACAGACAATTTGCATGCTATCCATATGCCAAGAGATTAACGCATGATAATATTAAAATGAACGAACCAATGTAATTATTTAGGGAAGTCCATTTACTCAAGTTCGAACTATTTAAAACTAACGCATAAACAACTATTAATAAATCTATTCCGGCATACTTCAAAGATGAGAACACAAAGGTATACAAGCAGACTTATTGGAATTGATGTTGTTAGGTTTAAAGTACAACATAAACCATAATATGACAATGAGAGGAACTAAGTTCCAGAACCAAGAAAAAGGCAGAAAATTAATTTAAACTAAAGTAAACGACCACCTTCAAAGCAAATTTCTTCCTAGCACATGGTGATCCATAAACAATGGCAAAAATATAGGATCAATACTTCATACTAAGAAAAGACAGTAATAGCCATGCGTGTTAATAAAACAAACTTTGTGCACTTTGAATAGAGACAAAGCAGTAGACAAAATTAGAAAAACATGATACTGTTTTTTGATGAAATTTTAGGCATGAATAAGAGAGGGAATTTTAGCATTTTTCACAACTTCAAATAAAGAAAGGAGGCAAGCATAGGCAATAGGACATACCATAAAGTTTAGCACAATTTTTACCCAATGAGGCATGCATTAAAGGATAAACTACAATAAATTAAAACTCTAACTTTTAGGACTATAATTTTCTGAAATGAGCATCAATCTATAGCAGCCCTTACAAGAGAAGAGAGGAACATAACTCATGCTTGAAAGCACAGACCTTGAAAAGATTTTTAGCTCGAACCCAAATATGAAATTTGACTAATTTGTCACATACAAGCTATATTGCAGACAGACAGAGCAGGGGAGGGAGTTAACAAGGTCGCAACTATTAACTACAAATTCAAGACGACGAATATAAAATATTAAGAACTTAAAATATTGATGTCTTGTTTCATTCCTTCAACTTGAGGTGAAAGAACGAAGGGTGTGACATCAAACACTTACACATTATTGCAGATTTACGACGACAACAAAAAAGACTAAGACGAGAAAAACAGCTACATCCACCAAACAGCCCACCAACAACTATACGCATATTCCAATCGCAATCGAGATCAAGAGATGAAACAAAGGACAAAAGTAAACGAAGAACCTCAACTCTTATCAATATTCCGAAGCAGACCAAACCAACCACACTGATTTACGATCAATAGTAAGTCAATAGTATCCCTAAACATCAACATATAAGCAACTCACATAGTCAAGAATCTAACAGCAACACATTAAGAGTAAAAAGAAAGTTTGAACCAAAAATGAATATTACCTGTCGAGATGCAGCGAAATGGGACAGCTAACAAGCTCGATTTTGACTTTTCCAGCTCAAACAGCACACTAAGAGAACCCAAAGGAAACCCGAATAATAAACTTTTCGAAACTCTTGAACTAGAGAGACTTCCAAGAACTTTTCAAAATGTAAAATCGATAATTCCCAAACCTTTGTAAGCTATATTTCGTGGGCAAATTCTGGCCAACCTATATCTCTTTAAAAGAATTTCCTCTCAATTCTTTCTCAATAATTTTTCTCTTAACACCAAAATTTCCAACTCAAAAAAATCTCCCCACAAATGAACAGAAAAGATGTTTATATAGGGAACAATTAGGGTTCGGATTTTGGGGGGAAAGAGGCTGAAATCCAGATCAACAAGGACTATTCGAAATTCGAATCCGAAATCCTTTCACCATTTTGGCTAAACACCTTTTTATGCGATTTTCTCCCCATTCCAAAAGAGGGAATGAGAAATCGATGCTTGGGATCAAAGACTTGTCCTTGGGAGCGACGTGTTTCGATCCCACGTTCTCAAGGACGAAGCGTGGCCGCCCGCTCTGCTCAAGAATTGAATGAGCGTACTGTTCATGAAGGCAAAGGAACAAAATGACAATTAATTTGCTGGGTATGCGTGAATTGGTGAACGTTGTATGTCACTGTTGTCGTTTCTGTGAGCGTCTGGAGCTACTGGAATTAGCATTGTTGATGGGTTTAATCGTTGCGAAGGAGAAGTGGGCCGGGTCGGGGATTATTGGGTTGGGTTGGCTGGGAATTGGGCTGGTAATTAAAGGAAATAAGGAGGGAAAAGGCTGCTGGGAATGGGGTCGGCTGGTACTGTTGTTTGTAAGTTGTTGTTGTATTATTATTGTATGGGTATGGGAGTGTTGGATTTGGGTTGGCTGAAAGAGGTAAAGGCCCAAAGTAATTGATTAAAAGGATTGAGTGAATTGACTATATTTGGCTAAAGCATGCAATAGAGAATTAATTAACAATTTAGTCAAATTGGGTTAATTAGTAAATTCAACTAGTAACTAAATAAGATGAATTCATATAATTAACTAACGAGCTCCTTAATCTTAACAAGATAACTAATTAAATTAATTATAAAATAATAATTTAAAATTATAACCACAACCTAAGTTAGCAAATTAATAAAACAAACTTCCAAAATAATTAAGCTAATAAGCTAAATAACTCCAAATTGCGAATATACTTTAAACCCAATTAATTCAATTGAAGATTTAATTAAAATAAAATCTTTTTGAGATAATTTTCGAATATTTAAGAAACACTAATTACATATATAATTATAAAATACTATAAAAATCGACTAAAATCACTTAAAGTGACCTTGAAAAATATTTAACTTTTATAAAGTAATTATTCTAAGTTGTTTGGAAATTGAGAAGCTCAAAAATTAATTATTATCGGGGAGGGTCAAAATTGGGTGTCAACAGTTAATATGGTACATCAACCACAAGCTTGGTGTGAAGTATGCGGAGGTGGAGATCACAGAGCTGAGGTATGTGGAGCAAACCCAGACTCTGTTCATTTTGTAGGTAATGCAATCACCAGAGCTTTGGAAATACCTACAACCCAAGCTGGCGAAACCACCCAAACTTTTCATGGGGTGGCAATCAAAACCAACAACAAGGACAGAACCAATAAAGACCGCAGAGTAGTGGACAAAAGTACCATCAGCAAAACCATGGTAATCAGTAGGCTGCTAAGCAAAGCGATATGAGTGTGGAGGACATGCTAAAACAAATCATGGCGGATCAAGCTAAATTGGCAGCAAATGTTCGAAACAATCAATTGGCGACTCAGAATTTGGAGAAGCACTTTGGGTAGTTTGCTAGTGCCCAAAATTCCCGACCACATGGGAGTTTGCCGGGAAATACCGACCGGAACCCGAAGCAAGTAAATGTTGTGAGTACTCAGAGTGGTCGTCCATTGGAGAAGTTGATACCAAAGGAAAAAGTTGTTGAATAAAAGGGAACACATGTAGATGAAGCAAAACCAAAGGAACAAAGGGTGAATGAGGAAACAAAAGTAAAACCACTTCCTCCTTTCCCACAGAAATTCAAAAAAACAAAAGGAGGAGGAATGTTTTGGTAAGTTTATTGAATTGCTCAAACAGGTACATGTTAACTTGTCTTTGATAGATGTGTTGGAGGGCATTCCTAAGTATGCCAAATATGTGAAAGATATGGTAGCCAACAAGAGTAGATTGGTTGAGTATACAACAATAGCACTAACGGAGGAGTGCAGTTCTAGGATCCAGAACAGGCTCCCAATTAAGTTGAAAGATCCAGGGAGTTTCATTGTTCAAATAAAAATTGGCAAATGTGTTGAGGAAAGAGGTTTGTGCGATTTGGGTGCAAGTATCAATTTAATGTCTACTTCCATGTTTCTCAAATTGGGACTAGTAAGATCCAAGCCCACAACCATTATGTTGCAGTTAGCGGACCGTTCGGTGTCAAGAACAGATGGCGTTATTGAAGATGTCTTGGTTCAAGTGGGAACTCTGATTTTCCCCGTGGACTTTGTCATTTTGGATTTTGAGCCTGACCCAGAGGTCTCATTTATTTTGGGATGCCCATTTCTAGCAATCGGAGGTGCATTAATTGATGTGGTGGCCGGTAGACTCACAATGAGGGCTCATGACAAGGTCGAAGTATTTGATATTTACAAGGCAATGAAGTTGCCTGCATTATATGAGGAGTTGTCTGCAATTACAGTCATTGATGAGGAAATGACAGCTAAATATGTTGAAGCCCAAGATCCTTTAAAGAAAGTGTTAATTAAGCAAGACATTGAGGGAGATATTCAAGCCCAGGAGTTGGCTAACGTCCTAAATTTTCCGAATGTAAGTATGCTTCGCAAGTTTGTGGAGCAATTAAACAGAGTCCTGGGACCACCTCCCAAGTCGTCGATTGAGGAAGCACCAAAGTTGGAGTTAAAGGCTCTCCCTTCTCATCTCAGGTATGCATTCTTAGGTGCCAATGAATCCTTACATGTCATCCTTTTTTCTGCCTTGTTCGAATTGCAGGTTGAGGCATCTCTGAAAGTATTGAGGAAAAGGAAAATGGCGATAGGCTGGCAGATGGCTGACATACATAGCATCAGCCCAACTTTATACATGCACATGATATTCATGGAAGAAGGGCACAAGTCAATTGTGCAACCACAGCACAGCCTAAACCCAATGATGAAAGATGTGGTGCGCAAGGAGGTGATCAAATGGCTAGATGCGGGTATTGTCTATCCAATTTCGAACAGCAAGTGGGTCAACCCGGTTCAGTGTGTTCCTAAAAAGGGAGGCATGACGGTGATCGCCAATAAAAGAAATGAGTTTATTCCAACCAGGACAGTGACAAGATGGCAAATATGCATGGATTACAGAAAATTGAATGAAGCCACCAGAAAGGATCACTACCCGGTCCTTTTTATTGATCAGATGCTGGACAGGTTGGCTGGACAAGAATATTATTGTTTCCTGGATGGCTATTCAGGATACAACCAAATTGTGATTGCACCAGAGGACCAGGAGAAAACTACATTCACTTGCCCGTATGGGACATATACTTTCAAGAGAATGTCCTTTGGGCTATGTAATTCCCCAGCCACCTTCCAAAGATGCATGATGGCTATCTTCCATGATATGGTTGAATTTTTTGTGGAAATATTTATGAATGACTTCTCAGTATTTGGGGAGTCTTTTGATAGGTGCTTGGAGAATTTAGACAGAGTGTTGGCTAAATGCGAGGAAACTAATCTCATCCTAAACTGGCAAAAATGTCATTTCCTAGTGAAGGAAGGGATTGTGTTGGGCCATAAGGTGTCAAAGAGAGGGCTGGAAGTGGATCGTGCCAAAGTGGAAGTAATTGAAAAGCTACCTCCCCCAATTTCTGTAAAAAAGGGGTGCGAAGTTTTTTGGGTCATGCTGGTTTCTACAGGAGATTCATCAAGGATTTCTCTAAGATTGCAAGACCCATGTGCAGTCTCCTAGAGAAGGAGATGAATTTTGTATTTGATGAACAATGCATGCAAGTTTTTGAAGCTTTGAAGAAGAAGCTGATAGAAGCTCCAATCCTAACTTCCCCAAATTGGGAGTTTCCTTTTGAGCTGATGTGTGATGCAAGTGATGTGGTTGTGGGAGCAGTGTTGGGGCAAAGGAAAGAGAAGGTGTTTCACTCAATATATTATGCAATCAAAACACTGGATGCGGCACAAACCAACTACACAGTGATTGAAAAAGAAATGTTAGCCTTGGTCTATGCTTTTGACACGTTTAGATCTTACCTGGTAGGTACTAAAGTTGTTGTTTATACTGACCATGCAGCTATCAAGTACTTGTTCAACAAGAAGGATGCAAAGCCGCGGTTAATCGGGTGGATTCTATTACTGCAAGAGTTTGACATTGAGATAAAAAACCGAAGAGGTTCTGAAAACCAGATTGCAGACCACCTGTCAATATTGGAGAGTTCTTCACATATGGGAGAGCAAGGTCAGATTAGGGAGCAATTCCATGATGAACAACTATTGGCACTAGAGGTGAACGAACTACCATGGTATGATGACATTGTTAATTATTTGGTTAGCGGATTGTTTCCACCAGGTGCAACCACACATCAAAAGAAGAGGCTCATTTATGATGCTCGGTTCTACATATGGGATGAGCCTTATCTCTTCAAGCAAGGGCCGGACAAAATGATGAGGAGGTGTGTTCCCGAGTTCGAAATGAGACAACTGATGGATAGTTGCCACTCGTCTGCATATGAGGGTCATCACGGAGGTGAGCGCACTGCGCATAAGGTGCTTCAATCAGGTTTTTTCTGGCCTACATTGTTCAAAGATATTGTAGGTTATGTGAAAAGTTGTGATCAATGTCAGAGGATGGGATCTATTTCCAGACGACATGAGATGCCCTTGCACAATATCTTGGAGGTTGAAATATTTGATGTATGGGGGATCGACTTCATGGGGCCATTCCTTCAATCGAATGGAAATTAGTACATACTTGTGGATGTTGACTATGTGTCAAAATGGGTTGAGGCAGTGGCATTGCCGACCAACGATGCTAAAGTGGTGTTGAAGTTTCTAAAGAAGCATATTTTCACTCAGTTTGGAACTCCGAGGGCAATAATCAGTAATGGAGGGACACACTTCATAAATCAATTGGTGAAGAATATATTAGCTAAATATGGAGTCAGACACAAGGTAGCTACAACATACCACCCTCAAACTAGCGGCCAGGTAGAAATGTCAAACAGGGAAGTGAAGCAGATTCTACAGAAAACAGTGAATGCCCAAAGGAAAGATTAGGTAATGAAGCTTGATGATGCATTATGGGCATACATGACCGCTTATAAGACCCCAATAGGGACTTCTCCCTATCACTTGCTGTTTGGTAAAGCGTATCACCTTCCAGTTGAATTAGAACATCAGGCTTACTGGGCAATGAAGAAGTTGAACCTGGACCCGAAACTAGCAGGGAGAAAAAGGATGGGTCAACTACATGAATTGGAGGAATTCAAACTCCATGCTTATGAAAATTCTAAGTTCTATAAGGAGAAGACTAAACGATGGCATGATAAACATATTATGCATCAAATTTTTGAGCCTGGGCAAAAGGTATTATTGTTTAACTCTAGATTGAGGTTGTTTCCAGGTAAGTTGAAGTCAAAATGGAACGGGCCATTTGAGGTGGTGCGCTTGACCGACCACGGCGCTGTAGAGTTATGGAATGAAGAAAAGCAATCCACGTTCAATTTGAATGGACAAAGGGTGAAGCATTACTTCGGACAAAAGGTGGTTCGAGAAGAAGAAAGTTTGGAGTTGAGCAATGAATGAGGGGGAGCTGAGTCGTGCCACGACGTTAAATCAGGAGCTACTCGGGAGGCAACCCGAGACTTTGTATTTTAGAAGATATTCCCATTGTATTTTATTTGAATAGGCTATTTTGGTTTAATTTTAGTTATAAGTTAGGACAGTGATCTTAACAATTGTAATAATTTTTTTTGGGGCGAGAAAATAGTGAAATTCGCGACGTCACCGCGTCGCGGACTTGTTTCTACAAGAGGACAACCCAAAGCAAAAATTGGGCGCGTAAACCAGTGAAGTCCGCGACAGGAGCGCTTCGCGGACTTGTTTCCTCCAGGTGATGGATGCCCAGGCAAAGCTGCGAAAAATAGCAAGGCATGTCTGCAACAGCTCTGCGTCGCAGACCTGGTAAGTTTTCGGGTATTTTCATTTAAAAAGTCAGGTTTTACCTGGCTAATATGGTAAAACCCGACCCCCATTCCATTATAATCCCCAAATTCGTCCCTTAAACTCTATTTTCTCTTCTAAACTTCTTTATTCCCCTTTCTCCTTCAACCCTAACTCTTCCCCCAAACAAATATGTGTCGCGAAGTTGGACTTTCTCACCGAGTCCTTCAGTTTTTTTAGGTCTAAGCACCAAAGTTATGTGGCCTACACACTATTGTTTTTTTCTTTGGATGATTTACTTAAGTTAGGGCTAATATTCATGTGGGTGATGGGTAAGTAGTCTAGTATGTTTAAATTGTTGTTCTTTGTGATTTTCTGTTTAATCACTACTAGTCATGGTGGTGAAATTTTTTGGATTGCATTTGGTTGACCATGTAACTCAAAAATTGGGGTTTGGGAAGTCTTGAGTGAAAAATAGGTTATGAGGGAAGTGATTGGAGTAAAAGGATGTGTGTTGATTCAAATTCTTGAGTAGAATCTGAGATGTTTGGGTTTGTATGTTTGGGTTGCGATGAATTATGTGAATCATATGCTGAAAATGACATTGGGAAGTCGGAGTACCGTGTTGTTTGTGAAGTTGTGCGCGAGAGTAGGTGTGGGGTGGCCCTCCATTATTGAGTCTCAATAACTGATATGAGCTTTGTCTAATTGCAGGTTACCATGTCTAGCACACAATGGTCGGGCAAAGCGGTGGCATCTAGCAGCCATAAGAGGGTAAGAACGAGCACCACCATTCCCCCGGCACCGCAGTCCCAAGAGGACAAACTCAGCGCTACGGGGCTAAGGCTGTCACATCAAAGGGCAATAAGTGGTACAAATCACACACGGGAGCTAAGTACATCTCGGATGTGATATTTGATGATGTCAACTTGGAGAGGGAGTTCCCACACATTATGCGTCCCTGCAAGAGCTGCACATGGGTTTCATCTTTCAAGATCCATCAGAGTGCAATGTTAGTGTGGTGCGGGAATTCTATGCAAATTGGAAGCCCAATGCCTATTCTCACTTTGTAACCGTGCGAGGTGTGGAGGTCCCTCTGACACCTTCAACTATAAATCAAATACAGGGGACTGCAGATGCCCCTTCTGATGTCCTCACGGGGATCAATATCAACCCTCCGTATCAACAAATTTGACATGCTTTGTGTGGGGCGCAGTCCACTGCGAAATGGATTCGGCATGGGCATCGCGGTTATCACCAGTCATATCCCTATGCTCACATGAATCGGGAAGCTCGGTTATGGTTAAAAATTGTCATGAATTGTCTGATACCAGGCCTGCATTTTACCGAGGTGACGAGAGACCGAGTATGTTTAGTCTATGCTCTAATGAAGGACCTACCCATCAATGTATGAGCGGTGCTAAAATCGGCCATGCGCAAGGCTAGAGTACATCGAGGTCGAAGGTATGCATTTGGGGGACTAATCACTAATTTGTGTAGGCGAGCTAGAGTTCCAGAGGAGAGTGTGGACTACATGGCGCCTCTGTTCACCATACCCCTAAATGTCATGAAGACAAAGGGGCCGAAGAACATGCATATACTCACCCTCACCACAGCGGAGCGCAATTGGAGGGATGAGATGATCATGGCGCGCATGTTTGGATTGGAGATGCTGTGTCATAGAAATGGATGCCGAGCTTCAACTTAGGAGCAGTTGGATGAAATTGCAACGAAGTACCCCCTGAATGAACAGGCTGAGGCATTGTTGGGACTTGAACTTGCATTTATAGAACATGTATGGGATGATGTTCCAACTGATGAGGACAAGAGGCGAACCATGTCAGATAGTAAATCTGATTCGGAAGCAGAGGAGGGTGACCTTTTGGCTATTGAAGGCACCGACGGTGACGCCGACATGGATGAATGATCAGGGAAGTCCACCCACCTAACCTTGTGTTCTTTTTGAATTCTGTCACACTGTGGACAGTGTTGAGTTGTAAGTGTGGGGTGGGGACTATGTCTGTGTAAATAGTTTTTATAATAGTTTTTGTTGGTGTTTGCTATTTTGTTTTGGGTTCCTTGGTAGTTGTTTTTGGTTTTTTAGCCAAAGACAGTCCTTTTGAACCGTAAAAAAAATGAGATTTTGTTTCTTAGGATTGAGTCAGTTGTCATAGTTGAATCAAGCCGCCCTATGATAAATGGATGACGACCGTCTTAAGGGCAATTTTCGTCATTTGGGTCTGTAAGGTTGGTTTTTGGCTAAGGTTGCACAACTGTTTTAAATTTTATTGAGAGTGAAAAACATTGGATGACTTTGTGTTGAGACATCTAGGCTCTTTTATGTGACTTTAATTGGCGTGTGATTTGTGTCAGTGACTGGGAAGTAGTAAATAGTGATCAGTTCTGAGTTGAATGTGTGCCAAGTGTGTAAGATTTGTGCATTCCTTGCTATTAATTGAGGTTCAGAACTTGCCCGATGTGTCTGCATAGCGAAAAAAGAGGATAAGGAATTTGGGAAGTGATATAGGAAATTCTTTGATAGCCCTGATTGTGCCTTCATGTACCCACCTTGATGTATATCCCTAGTTAACCCCTTCGAGCCTTGAACTTATTCTTTGGTAGCCTATTTTGAAGCTAATATCCATTGCTTCTCTGGCCTATAAATTTGATCCAAAAGATCCTAAGCACTTTGTGTGAATGTAAATAAAGGTAGCGGAAGTTCAGTGGCAAGCCCCAGCATAAGTTTGGCTCACTTGAAAATTTTTTTTAAATAAATATCAATCAATAAATAAATAAACCGTGATGAATGAAGTTAGAATGAAAATGGTGGGAAGAGGTGAAAGTAAATGCCTTGCAACAAGGGGCCAATGGTTCCAAGAAAATGAGCTTAAGGAGGAGGTTATTAAAAGAAGGTCCAAAAATGAAGTTTGTTGTGCATTAAAGCGCTTAAGAACACAATCACTAATTATATCTGAAAAATAGTTCCTATCGGTCCCCTAGTTTGCATTACAACCCTTAAAAGACCTGATTGATCTTCAACTTCCGTATTCTCAAAAGTAGTGAGGCAGTACACTAAGGGCAAGCCTATGGTTCGTTGGTTATGGCTTGTGAATTCTTTCGAGAGTGTGAGCGAAATTGCTTCCCGCACCCATTTTTGTATGAAAATGTTAGATGTGAGTAAATCAGGGTGTTCATTTGGAGTGAGGGCACATGTTTAATGAGGTCTGATAACTGATATATCTATGGGTCCAAAAGTTGTGCATGAGTTTGATGTGTTATAAGAGTCTATTCTTGAGGCTAGATGGTCTTGCACGTGTCATCCTAATGAATGCATAGTGTTTGTCATGTGAGTAAAGCTATGATAGTTGTTGTGGTCAAAGCTGAAATGCCATTAGGGGAAGTGTAGTAGAGTCGTCGTATGTTTGGAAGTGTAAGAGTGTTCGAGGACAAACAAAGTTGTAAGTGTGGGGTGGTGATCTTGGGTGTATTTATGCGCCTAAGAACCAATTTATCCCATATATATAGCTAAGTTGAGAGCATTTTTCGTTGTCGAAATTAAGCTTTGAGAGTATTTTGATGTCACTTTTTCTAACCAATATGATTAGATGTTTCAGGGTGAAAAGCAAAGAAGAACGAGCCAAAATGGGGCACCTGGTCAGAGGTTGGAAAACAGAAGATGAAGTTGCGGAGAAAAAGGGCCAAGAAGCTAGAGAATACACTACGAAGGAGCATCTCCGCGTCGCGGACCTGACATGTTTGTGCAGAAAAGAAACTCCACTTAATAGTGGAGTGTGCGATGGAAGAGCGTCGCGGAGAGGTTTCCCTTGTGCGCAACTATAGGCGAGGGAACAGGTCCGCGTCGCGGACCTGGACACCAGAAATTGGCCACGTGTTTTATTTTAGACTATAAATAGTTTAAGTGTGTTATTTTTAGGGAGACCAAGTTTTGAAAAGATGAGAGTTGCTCGATTTGGGCGATTTGGCCAACACTTTCTAGGGATTTTCTTCTACTCCTTCATTTTGATAAACCCTTTTATGATCCATAAACATTACTTGATGATCTTTTGTTTTATGAGTAGCTAAAGCCCCTTATTCTAGGGTTGTAGCTACGATTAATGGCATATTAGTATTTGCTTCTAGCATGAGATAGGTTTTCTTGTGTTTTATGCTTACATTCTTGTTTAACTATTTTAATGCATGATCAACATTAAAATAAACTTGTTGTCTGCTCTTGAACTCTGAAGATGAATAGAGGGATAGACCAAAGAATATAGGAACTGTGTTCATTCTAGAGTAAAGTTAGAATGTTTTGTATATGGGATAGTATTATACCTATATACCGCACTTGATTAATATGCAAGATGATAGCTTAATGC
>JAJOOO010022973.1:0-14949 GCA_029582685.1 Solanum piurae | reverse complement strand
TCAAAGGCCACTGGATGACCTTCTTGCACTAACACACCTCCAATAGCTTTGTCAGATGCATCAGTGTGAACTTCAAATGGTAATTCAAAATCAGGTAACTTTAGGATAGGTTCAGATGCCATAGCTTCTTTCAAGTTTTGAAAAGCTTCTTGACATCGTACAGACCATACCCACTTCACATCTTTCTTCAACAAATCTGTCAAAGCCGCTGCCCTTTTTGAATAACCAGCAATGAACTTTCTGTAATAGTTAGCCAACCCAAGAAACGATCTCAAATCCTTCACACTGTTAGGTGCTTGCCAATCAACAATGGCCTGCACTTTCTTCGGATCCATTCGAACTTGGTTTTTACTAACAAGATGCCCCAAAAATTTTATCTCCTGTTGAGCAAATTCACACTTTTCCATCTTTACATAAAGTGTGTATTTTCTCAATTGAGATAGAACAATACTTAGGTGATTGACATGTTCATCCAATGTTCGACTATAGATAACGATATCATCAAGATAGACGACTACGAAATCATCAAGATAGTCAAACAAGACATTGTTCATCAAATTACAAAAGGTAGCCGGAGCATTGGTTAGACCAAACGGCATTACAAGGAATTATTTAGAGTAACTTTTTCCAAAAAATTTTTATGAACACCGTGAAATTTAATTCCGTCCTAAAAATATAATTTAGAATTTATTGAAGACGCATAAACAGAAAGCAAATTTTCTTGAAATTATTATTCTTTCTTTACACGTTTTTAAAGATAACATACCAAATAGATTATACGAAATCAACTATACTTAAAGTACTAAAAGCATAGGTAGTGGATTATAAGTTGAAATATAATTTATTTGGTTCAATGGTAATAATATTTGACTCAAAATATTTTAAAAAAAATTATTCATAAATATAATGAGACATAACACGAAGAGCAAGAGAATGAATGAATAATCAGATCTCTTTCTCATTTTCTATTTAAGACAACATAAAAGTTAAAACTACAAAAAGAAAAGAGATTCAAGAACGTGAAGAAATGCCAAAAGGGAATATAATGTAGTAAAGTTTTATCCTAAAAGTATGATTTGCTGATTAGGATTTGTGTCACTGTCAATTCATGTTTTTAGAGATAAATTTTGACCTTTTCTCCAATTTCCCAACTCCCAAGAATTAAATTTATTCTTTGTCATGAATAATCAATTTTTAATCCAAGATTTGTTGGGAACTAAAATCCTCAAGCAACCAATGGTCTAATCTAACTTGGCCATTTCATAAGATTAACATATTCTTTTTGTTATCCAACTCAAGTTTTAAAGTGAAAAAGAAAATATTTATTTAATCCAAGAATTGTTGGGAACTAAAATCCTCAAACACAACCAATGGTCTTAACTCTTGTCCATATTATAAGATTTACATATTCTTTATTATCCACCTCAAGTTTAAAGTGAAAAACAAAAAAATATTTTTTAATCCAAGAAATCTTTATGCACTAAAAAATCCTGAAAAATAACCAATGCCCTCACTTGTCCATTTGATTAGGTTCATGTCATCCACCTCAAGTTAAAAGAGGAGGAAAATGATTTTTTTTATTCTATGGCCCCACTAAATTCCTCAAAAACAATCAATGGCCCCACTTGCCCATTTTTATAAAATTAACTTAACTTTCTCTCCATCTCAAGATTATTAATGGATAATGTTGACACTTTTTGTCTCCTCCAACCCTCTTAGCTATAAATACTCATCAAATCACTTATCATTTCTTATATTTTGTATCAAAGTTTATGACCTTGTTTGTGCTTTCTCACTACCCCATTTACTTTTTCATTGATTTTGTTTGAGAAGAAAGAAAATGTTGGCAATTTTCAAGAAAAGTGTGGTTGATCCGCCAAAGGAGCTGCAGAGCCCAGCCTCTTTGCAATCATCAAACAAGGCTGTTTCCCCTGAAGAGACTATGAAGAATTTCTTAGCTTCAAATTCCAACAATGGGTTTTCCATTGGATTCATGGACAAGGCATTCTTGGCCTATTCCAAACCTCCATCCTCATCAAATGCTCAACAAAGGTGAATCTTTTAAACCCCCCACCAAAAGAAGAAAGAAAGAACCCATGCCTCTGCTATCTTGATATTTGGCTATATTATTTATGAAATGATCATAAAGATTCAATTTTTCACAAGTAAATGAACAAAAAGATTAAGTGGGATGCTAAATGTTAATGACTATTTCTTGAATTCTTCATTTTTTTTTTTGTCATTTTGCAGCTTCTTATGTGTGGTAATGAGACAAATGTATGAACTTTTTCTCTTTTCCAGGTTGTTCTGTGGGTTGAATGACATATACTGCATTTTCTTGGGAAGCTTGAACAACTTATGGGCACTAAACAAGCAGTATGGTCTGTCAAAGGGTACCAATGAGGCCATGCTTGTGAGTGAAGCATATCGCACCCTCCGTGACAGAGGCCCATTCCCAGCTCATGAGGTCCTCAAGGGACTTGAGGGTAGCTTTGGCTTTGTGATCTATGATCATAAGGCTGGTAATGTATTTGTTGCCCTTGTAAGTTCTTTTCTAGTTCTAAAGTTTATCCCCATCAATATGCAATTTTTAATAATGGTAGTTTTCGAGCCCGTTAGTGCTGAGCACCTCAACTATTCATTAGGTACATGTTACCTCCTACCAACACAGCTACGTCATAACTGCCTACTAAGGCTTAGGCTGATAGAAAGAAATGACTTTACCAGATTTTAACTCTTTCTTGCAGTTACAATCACCAAAAGAAAGTGCATTTCTCTATAAATGTATATAAACAACACTTTCTTACTCTAATTGGAGATATACAATAGATCATTTATTATATTCTATTAAGACATAATTTACTTTTTTTCTCTTTCATTGAATGTCATGAATGGTGTTATGTATAGGGTGCTGATGAAACTGCAAAGATGTTCTGGGGAATAGCATCTGATGGATCTGTCATGATCTCTGATAGTGTGGATCATATCAAAGGAAGCTGTCTCAAATCATTTGCTCCCTTCCCAACTGGTATGTAGCTCAAATTGGACCAATGTTTAAAGCAAGATGTCTTTTATCTTTCCAGTTACACTTGACAAGAGGCTGATGGGATACAACTTCTCCTTTTAATGAGAAAAAAAAATTGATTTTTGATGAGATGGATATCTTGGCAGGGTGTATGTACCACAGTGAAAGTGGGTTGAAGAGCTTTGAGCATCCAAGTTACAAGATGAAAGCAATGCCAAGAGTGGATAGTGAAGGAGCCATGTGTGGAGCTTGCTTCAAAGTTGATGTCTACTCCAAGGTGAATAGCATGCCAAGAGTTGGAAGTTCTGCCAACTGGGCTAATTGGGGCCAGCAGGCTTAGGTTCATTTGGACCTCATTTTAACTAACTACAATATAAAGTAGAAAAGAAAAAAGTACTTTATCTTGGTCTTCATTCCTGTTGTTATTTTCTGTTTCCCTATTGTATTTCAATAAGCCTTCTGCATCTTCCATAAGGGCCTCAGCTTTGTAAATTTTCACATGAGGTTCCAACATGAGAAGATTGTTGAGTTTCCCTTTTTGTTTGTTTGTTTAGTTCCTAAGTGTTGAAAAAGTAATGAGCAATTAGAACAATCTATATATGTTATTTGTAATGACAATTAAGATGCAATGATCATGTAGTTATTTTCTTCACAAAATTTGTGCTAAACCCCTTTAAGTTTCTGTAAATATTGAGCCCCACCCCTCATCCCTAAAATAATTCATTTCAACCACTATGAAATAATCCAGAGATAGATGGTTGGTTACTAACTAACATGAGTGAACAATTTGAATTTGAAGCTTACAAAGGAGGATGCACAGAAAGCTGAACAGGTCATCTCATCTATGTCACCAGATGAGTTGGAAAGAATGGTGAGATGGGCAGCAAGGATTCAAACAGGAATACAAGTCCTCAAGATTACCAAAGATTTTGTCATGGCAAATCCTGGCATGAGCTTGGCACTTTTTGTGCCCATTTTAGCAGTTTTCCTTCACCTGTTTGGCTACATCTGAGCTTTTTCTGTTCTTTCATATTTTCTTGGCATATTAGGAAAATTCGTTTCATTTTTTCTTATCAGTAAATAAAATTCTATACAAAACAGCACTAAATAGTGCTGGATATGTACAATATAGCATTACAAGAAACTCATACTCCTCAACTATTCTTGCTAGGACTTAAAGAGATCTATTTCAGTATCTTTAAACAGTATACTTTCTACACCAAAAAGTTAAGCTGTGATCATGTCTAGATCTCTTTTGATTTGTTACCTTTTGATAGAAATCGGTATCTGAAACCTGCTAGCCTGACTTATCTGGATTCGTGCTGGTAGGCCTACTAAGAGAGTGAAGTGCTCCCTCTAAGAAATTCTCCATTCCTAGTACTGAACTACCAAGTCCTTTCATTCCTAGACACAATGATAGCTACTTGGTAGTCTTAGGAATGACCCAGTTCAACATAAAATTGCAAAGAAACCTTTCATCTATGTATTGCAACTGAATGTAGCAGAAATAGATAATTTTTATCTTCTGCATTTTCAAATGTTTAATGAAAATCTCACCCTCATTTGACTTAAAGAACTGCTGGTTCAACTATACTTACTGGATAAGGAGCCAAGATGGTGTTATATTAATCATGTGCTAGATATCCACTTGGGTTTATTCTCATTTGTTGTATAACATTTAGTAATGGAATCTGCAATGTGGATCTAAACAGTGCTTTATGGACCATGATTCAAGCTGCATATCTTATTTCATTTCTCATAATCCTAATCTTGAACAAACTTTCAGATATAGTATTCTTGGTTCTATTTTGAAACCTCGTATTCTTCAATCACTTAGATGGTGGTTTCAGGTGAACGAGAAAGGAAGAAAAGAAATCACAACAGCTAGATCAACCAAATATTCATGTTCTATGTTTTTTTTTAGTATGTCACCATTTGTATGTGTGTAGGAGTGGGGGGTGCGTGCTGCAAAATAGAAACTCATTTGCTATCAATGAATGTTGAATAAGTAAGACTTAAAATGGTTCAACAAATATAAAGTTACCAAGTTCAAAAAAAAAAAAATGGTTCAACAAATATAGGCCTATGCCCATTCCCAAATAGGCTATTTTCAAGCCACTCTTGTATTTTAATTATGTCAGTGTTTTGTGAATCTGTACAATGATTCCATTATTTGCCATATGCTGCTGTTGTTCTTGGTAAACTCTTTCTTAAAAATCATTAGCTGATAATCCACATATCCATACAGCTCAAGAAGCTTCAAAGTAGGTATCTCATCAAACTAAATACTTCTCAGCAAGCTCTTCTAACTCTTTTGGTGACAGATCCAGAAGCTGAGGTTGGGTCTGAGCTTCGAGCTTGAGGGGAGAATTAGTCTGAATAGAGCATACTGGTGAGTCTCACACTTGTTCCATCAAAAACTCTGGTGTTTCAGATATTTCTTTTAAACATTTTTCACATTTGTATAAACTGCTCTTGGATGCTCCTACTTACTCTGATACTGTTTTTTTTTTCTTGCACTCTGTTTTGAACTGTTAACTAAGTCTTTTAGTATTGCTTGATCAGTCAATGTTATGGAGAATGTCATTGTTGTATTTTACATGGTACATGAGTTCATTTACCCTCTGTTCTAAGTTAGAAGGTCAAATGTTATTTCATCATTCAAGCAAAAGCAAAGTACAACGCCAAGTAAACGTTGATATAGACATGCAACTGATCGATCGAAGATATAACTTAAATAATTGTACAACCCCCTAACTTCCACAGAAAATAAAAACTAAAAAAAGGATATGAAGATCACATAATGGCTAGCTTGGCAAAGTGTCTTTTAAACAAGAGGAGTAGCAAACTCTAGGAGCTCTTTGTTACTCTGAAATACTGACATATCAACTTCTGTCAAAGTGATTAGTGCATTTATCCCGTCTCCATTTGGGTCATCCAAGAAAGTTAAGTTGTTCTTCATTGGATTTTTTGGTGGAGTCACCCTTGTAGGGCTATCCCATCCAAAATCAACCTTATATTGCCCTAAATGGCACACAGATAAAAATCATATTCCATGTCTAATGTGTTCTTACCCACTGGCTCTAATATGATTTCCATAAGTGAACGTGAGGCTAGCTGATCTCGAAGATGTGGTTTAGCCTTGCGTAGCTGAGCAACGAAGTGGGACACTTGTATCTCATCTTCTGTTTCTTGTATTGTGTTAATGAAACGAGCACCATTTCCGATGGTGTTTAGGGGCAATGGTGGGCGTAAATTCATTAGATGGCACGATAGAGATGGTTTGAACAAGCCGGAATTATTTGCCTCTGATGCTGTCCCTCCACAATTATGAACAAGTGCTGTGGCAACTTCAAATCGAGTTGGATTCTGCACTCCTGAATTCATTGAAATTGTATCCTTGAGTCTGCCCAAACTAGAGGATGAGAAATGGTACATTCTTGACACACATGGTTGATGTTGACACATAGAACATCAGGTACAACATATATCGGAGGATCATCCATTAGTAGGAAGAAAGAATTTGCATCAAACTGAGGAGATGGTTTGAAATCGGACTCTCGAGTTATAGCAGCCCAATCAGTAAGGAACTTAGAGATACTATATGCATCAACAATCTTATGTGATATGCATACACTGACTGCTGTTCCACCACAATCGAAATGGCTTAATTGGACCACTAGTAGCCTTCTGTCATTGAATGAACTAGGAGTCCTCCAAGGCAAGTCTTGTGAGTACACTAAATCTGTAGCATGGTTGAGAATTTCAGACATTGGACAACTGAATCGGACATTTAAATACTCAGCACCTATGACATTGCAATCAACATAGGAGCATTTATCATCCATGATTAATCTTCCGGCAAAGGGATAATAAAAGGTTAATACTAAGGGAGTTTTCAAGAATCTGGCTTTACATTGTTTGCTGCAGGTTTGGAGTATAAGATGGCCATTGGAGCGTATGCAGGAGTTGCCATGTGATCACCGAGAGAGAAGATTGTGACGTATACGTGAAGCAGGGGTGGGAGACGAGGGCTTGATGATCTTTTGTGAAATAATCATTGATAACACCATTTCTGTGAGCACAGGTCAGGTCCTTCAAAAGTACTAGTTTGTAAGTCTTTAAGGTTTAAGTTCCTGCAATATAATGTGGAAGGAAGGTAGTAATGGTTGAAGAACAACAAAATAATTATATTACATGACTTGTATGATCTATGCATTCTCTCGTTGTAAAAGTAATTGTTAAACAGGTCAAGATGAGTATGTTTAAATTAATAGGATCAATAATTGTACAAGAATGTTGACTTCATATATACTTTGTTAGATTATATCATTTGCTACACTTCCATCTCATTCTTTAAGTACCAACAGGAAGTTTTATATATGATGTCATTCCAAGTTGACATGGAGACTGTTTTGACAAGTGATATAAATATTACAGTTGTGGCTAATAATACTACATTGTTTTTTTATTCAATGATTCCCATTTTAGATGTTCCTCTACATATGGAAATAGCACCTTCCGGACCATTCCATTCATTGTCTTCTTCACAACCTTTCCTCGGTCAATGAATTGGGTTACAGAACTCCACCAACTGACTGCTAGTCTGCTACTCGGCTGGATACTCCCATTTCTTATTCCTTATGACCGAGTCTTTCTTGCCTCTGTGAACATCTTTTATAACTAGTTGTAGCGTCAGCAACAGTGGGAGGGTCTATCTAGGAGTTCAAACAATCTTTAAATTTTGGTTCTGTAGCTTATGCTACAAATTTGTTGTCTTATTTGGGAGGGTCAACTTAAACTGTAACACCCCTTTATCAAGGAAACAGAAATATCTACGTACTGTTAAAAGATTGAATAAACGGGACAGAAAACTACGATTTGAACCAGAGACCATCTTAATTAGTTCAAATTTTTTATTTTCCCTTTCAAGCTTCTTTGTTTATGCAACTGAAGATAGTGAAGCAAAGCACATGATTTACAATTTCAGTCATCATTCATACCATCTGGGTTATTCACAATTCATGCATCAATAAAATTTCAAAGAGATAAATAAAACCCTTCCCCACCTTTGGCTTGCAAAAATTCCACCCCATGGCACTTGAGATTTTACTAATAAATAGATAGAATCGGTTTTAATCAACGAGAAAAACTGAAGGGAAGACCGCACAAAGAAATCGAGTATAAACAAGACGCGGTCTAGGAAACTTAACCAGAAACTATTGCAATATCTGAGCTAGTAGAGACTCAATACAATATGGCACAAGTATAACCAGCAGGACAGTGAAACACTTGTACAGGACTTTCAACGCAAAACATGCCAAGGCAACCCCCAAACCTTCCCACTCATTTATTAAGCCCATGTAATAACAACTACCGCAGCAACCATAGTCACCAGAAATAACGGGGGAGAGAGAGAGAGAGAGAGGCATTTCAGTTGAGCAAATATGATTACTTGACGACTACTTGGAGCAAACGGATTGCCCTCATATAAACAACAAATGTGCCAATATTATACATAACTACAACCCCAGAAAAGCTCTGCTTTGGGAAGAGAACCTAATATATCCAAGTGAGGATTCTTTCTTAGTTTTCCTAAATTTGATGTATATAGTAGCTATGGAGTATGCCCATTTCCAGAAAACTGGGTTTCGATCATCTATACTTCTTTCCGAAACTTTTCTCGGTATAACAGAGATAGTAAGA
Source organism: Solanum piurae (assembly GCA_029582685.1). Classification (NCBI taxonomy): domain Eukaryota; kingdom Viridiplantae; phylum Streptophyta; class Magnoliopsida; order Solanales; family Solanaceae; genus Solanum; species Solanum piurae. Next base: position 6,218 of record JAJOOO010022973.1, on the reverse strand, counting down.
TCAAACAACATACCAATTACCCAACTTCAGGACCAGCCTCACTAGTCACACTGATCTTTACGATATAGAACATGACCTGAGTGACAAATCCACAATAAGCTGGCAGAGTCCAAGGTGTTTGTCTCCATGTGCTGAACCATTGCTGTTCACAAAAGTTGGAAGAACCACTGTTAGTGAACTACTCCCAATGCTCTATACAACTCTAACCCAAGTCCCACCACACATGGGACAGCCACATGCCCACCGGCTGATCCACCATACTTCCTTCTCATGTTGATTGGCAGAAGGGTTGCCACCTGGTGAAGCAAAAGCTGAAGTTTGTCTCAAACACCTTATGCACTACAAGAAAAGTCAACACTGTAAGTTGAGAACTAAACTGAGACTATGATCAAAATTTCCTGTTGAGCTACTCCATATCAATGAGGTCTCGACATTGCAGCAACGAAAATTATAGGAATAAAACTGTTTACAAACCATCTGCTCTTAAATAGAAAAAAACTACATATATTTTGAAAGTAATGCCAAGTGCAATTAAAACTAAATCTGGAAGAAGAATAGGGTTCGAGTGAAGCTTTCTTTGTTTTGCTTTTCCCAAAATATATCATGGGGCGGATGTTACAACACATTGATTGACTAATGACTATTTCATCAAAAAAGCCAAGGACCGATCAGCAAAATAACACGTGATGTGGCCTACAGACTAACTTCCATTAACTGATCAACATTAAGTAGATTCAACACCAACATACAAGTTGATCTCTGCAGCATTAAATATATGCACCTATGAAAATCTAATACTAGATTGTATACATGTGAGCGTCATACATAGAGGGTAAAAAACTGAAATATAACAATTATCATTTGTTTAATGAAACAATAAAACCTTTTGATCTTAATAAACCTAGCATTTTAAAATCACTCACCATAAAAAGATTAAACATTTGGAAATCATAAATAAACTTTTATGCAACACAGGTAGCAAATAAAACATTTATGACATAAAAATACCTCCCAAGTCAAATGCAAAATGAAGAGAGCAAATTTCCCTAGACATTTTCTGGAAATGAAATGAAAGTCAGGTGATACGTAGACATATGGGCAACTAAAATACCACAACACCAAAACATTAATCAATGAGGCTTTTAGACGAAGGAATTAAAGCAATTTCAAATAATATCTTCTTATAATTCCAACAAGAAAAGTATGTCGACTTTATCCAAGTTAATTTGTGCATAATAAACGTGGGGATTGACTTCTGGTGTTCACAGGTTAGGGACACTGACCTAGTTATCTCTCTCCAATACACAATCTAACTCGCTTAATTATAACATTATGCCTTCATGAAAAGAGATGCCATAAAAAATGAATAAAAGCAAAAAATTGAATCTAGGAATAAATAGAGATCCAAAAGTTAGGCAAACCTTATACCAAACCCCTTCAAGCCCAGTCTTCCAAACAGCTGTCACAACATCTCGTCGAGATCCCATTATACCAAGATATGCACCCAGTCCCACTGAAGTGTTCAGCCCAAAAGCAGCATCTCTTTCAGACATCCTGCGTTTCCTAGGCCACAAACCATGAGCTCCATAATATACATCACAGTTTTCTAATGAGCTGTGCTGTGTCAAATCCCTTGATGGGCTAAGCTTAGAATTGTCATCCATATCTTCTGAATCAGACCAAGGTCCACCAAACATATTTCTCCTGTGCCATTCCTCAGCAGGTGGATGGAGTTCTAACTCACGCAATAGCAGCCCTGCAGCATCTGCACCTCTAGGCCTAGGCATATTCTGCAAGAAAGGGGAATGAGATAAGTGTCTAAGAAATATGGGAATTTCTACCCATCCCTACATGAGTTTTTTTTTAAATTTGTTTGCTGTTCTTTTTCCTGTTAAGGAGGTTTGAAGTACCAAAAGTGGCCCAATGAGCTCAACAAATATAAACAGCTGAACTCAGCCCATCCGACAAACATTTTTCTTTCACGTCTTATTTTATTGTAGTGCACATTACTAAAAAAGGATGACCGATATGGGGTTTATGAATGTTAGGAAGGAGCTCCAAATGATACTTTTAGCATTACAGCTATAAACTTTTGAGTTAGATGAAAAGATCTCAAGAAATATTCACTCTTACGCATATGCACATAACTCTACAGATAGAACTAACAACAGTAGAACTACCTGCATGTGAGGTCCGAGGGAAGCTTCAACTACTTCCGGCAATACAGTATAGTTCCCATCAATATAATGAAGGCGGACCTGAATGTTGTTGCTCCCAACCTGAGAAACTGGCAGCGGATGTACCAAACCAGCAGTCCGGCGACAAAGATCCATCAGAATAAGAAAAAGGACCTTCACCTGCAATATAATATCAAATCAATCAATATTCTATCCACAGGGTGAAACGATGCCATCTTTCCAGATATCAATAGCCATCCAAATCCATGTTTCACTACTTCATTACCTTCTGCAACAATTTTTTTTTTACTTTCTCACAAGTGCTATCAATATGAAACTTTACATCCACAAAATGTATGGCCTTAACTAATCAACAACTTCGAAGATAAGTATGCATACTGATGAGCTATGTTGCTCGGACTCTTCAAAAATTTCAACGGGTGCGTGTCGGATTCGCCAAAAGTAGTGCATTTTTGGAGAGTTCGACACGGATGCGGCATCAAAAGTGAAGAGTCCGCACAACTAAGCTGATGAGCCATTTCATAATTCCTCGACAACAACCAACAATCTAGAAAAAAATGCCTAAATATCAATTATTAGATAGCGGTACAAGACTACAAGGAGGAGCTCAATTTTTTGTTGATTCAAAACTTCTCAAAGTAAGATACTTACATTAGCAATTAAAAAATTGAGTTGTCAGAGTGATCAACCAAACTGATAAAAAGATTCTCAATCACTACCATAACCATTCAAAAATCAGAGGAAGAGATATAGTCAAGGGACAAAAAAAATTAAATTCATTCTTGAGCTCTCATCATTTTCTAGCTTGCCCATAGTTGTTGCTTTCATGACTTAGATAGCTCAAGATTTCTTGTTCAGATTCTTAGCCAGTTCCTTTTGGCTTCTTACCTCAATATCCAGAACTAGCTCTTTCCTCTTCATGAACTGATATAATCACTAAAGTTTCTCAAATATTTTCATTCTGATATTTCGTATCTGCTGCTGAACCATAGTGGTTCTTTATTCCTGTCCATTTATCTCTCAGACAGGACAATTGAATGATACATTTAGAGCTAACATGGACCTCCTCACCTGAATAACCAGCCTGCTTGGCTATATCATAACAAGAATAAGTTTCCAACCAGCTTGACAGAACAGTGGAACAATCCATCTAGAGAATATAAAAAATCCTGTTTGACAGAGACTTCCCCATCTGGACACCCTGGCTGTCTCATAACAAGTAACCAACCAACTTCAAGAATTTCTTTCCCCTGCATGTTCCTAATCTGATTTGAAAGTGAACTTTGCAATCTCATTACACAGCATATAATGGCGTTTAATGTTTGAATCTGCTCTTTCATTGATTGAAATTTTATTCTACTCCTTGGTGCAATTCATTGGACAGTGATAAGTTGGCATTTTTGCCAACTTATGCTACTTTTTAATGATAAATTCATTTCCATTTGCAAGATTAATGGACTAATAATGGTTTGGATGACATAATTCCACGTTTTGGGAGCCTTTGAAGAGAATAAGGATTAGAATAGCTTCGAATACTTGAGAAAATTGGACATGAAGACCAAAAGTTGAAGAAAAATTGGCTAAAAGAGCAAAGGGAAAATCTGAGTAGGCCACGTAGCTCACCCATGTAGTTGGCCTCACCCACGCAGCCAAAAAAAAAATAGCTTCTGGAAGTATCCAGGCAGCTGGGCGAGAAGGGAAGGGTGTTTTTGCCATACTTTTAGGCGACTTCAAATAGAAACCTAGGCAATTCTTTTGTTTTCAACAGTGAGGAATATATCTTAGTTTCATTAGTCTGCTGCCCCTCATAATGCACCAAATTCTGAGACTCGGATACCACTAGGAGTCTCCTGCTATTCCGAAACCACCAATTTGGTGCTACATCGAAATTGAGAATTATTCTAAAATGGAGTGATAAAAGTATAACAATCCAAAACAAAGAACAGTTCAAGGAGAAACAAGAGCAACTGGTAAAGAAATAGATTATAAAGTTTACCTCCTCATATGTGTATCCTTGACCAGCATTTCCAGAACCAATCCTAGACCGTTTAGATGGACCTTCTTCAGACCCCTTTGCTCCTGTCCCAACCTGACCACCTAGCGTTGGTTTTGCACCAGAGTTGGAATCTTCTGCTTTGCCTGGAATACTGGGATGAGGTTTTTGCATTGAAGAATCAGCATTCCTTTGAGCAGCCCCCATAAAACGCGGTAATTGTGTTCCACGGAAGAAAAAACAGAAATGCAGAAGTTGACATAGCCGATGAAGAAAATGGCAGTCCCCTATAAGTCTAACAGCCGGAGTTCCAGGGAAAGTGCCTGTATTGATACTTATGGGCATAAATGTAGAAGGACCAGTGATGGGGTTTGGGGCTGAACTAGGAACACTGTCAGCTGTACTGCTAATTTTTGCTATAGCTCCTTGTACCCAAGCTTGCATCTGAGTGCTCCCAGCAGAACTTGCAGTACCACCCTGAGCACCTGAAAAGAAGAGGCCCCTGGTTTAGCTCAGAGAAGGGAAGTGGATTCTTGGATCCAGGAAGGGATATCCCTTAACAGCACATAACAGAGAGAAGCAAACAAACTAACCCTGGGAAGTGGCAGGAGATGAAGCACTTTGAGTAGGACTAGTCACCATACTCCTACTCCCACCTGTACCTGCAGTAACAGCATGACTAGCCAATGTACGGCAGAAACTTGCATAGCGCCGTAAGCGCGTGATGAAATGAGAGGCCAGATCCAGTATCGCATCTACATATGCCTGAATTAAATCATCCCAATACTTGAGAAACTCAAACACTGAATGCAGAAATAGACGTCTTTGGTTACACATACAGAAAGGTGATGATCACCAAGACATCTATCCATTTGCGGGAAACCAGTGGGTGGAGAAGGTACATCGGACAAGTGTAAGAAAATACCTGGATACTTGGCACCAGTGATGGTTCAACAGCCATCGCCTCAGGATCAATACCAAACAGTGTCTCGCTAGAAGCTTGCCATGGCTCTGGAACCAATGCTGATGGGTTTGTTAAAGCTGATTCGATTCCCTTGCCAAGCATATCTAGCAACAATCTTGCTTGCATGTCAAGCACCATTGCCCGGACTTCTTGAGCATTTGTACCTTCTAGAAGCCTGCATTTTATCCTGTCTAGACTCTGCATTATATGGATGAGATATATCAACACTCAAGGATATCCAAGAACAGGAAAACTCATCATACATTCCTGAGAATGAACTTGATGAAATCATGAAATAAACAAACAGTTTTAAAATTCAAGAACTACTTGTATGTATGTGTGCACAGATGGAATGATAGAAAAACATGATCCAATATCTGACAGAAATACACACATATGACACACACACACACACACAAAAACACAATCTTCCACACAACAGACTATCAGACTAGTATATAATCGAGAGAAACAAAAAATAGTTACATTGCACATCTATCCCAAGGGTTCACTACAACTGCATCAGGTTCATGCGTTCATTGTGTCATCTCTAAAGATAAACATTAATAATTGTGGCTAGAAATTGGAAGAAGAAAAGAAAGACCAGTCTTGATGGATCATTTTATCACATAAATTTTGTTACAATTGAATCCTTCTATCCTCTTCCACAAGAACTGTATAAACTTTGATGCAATATGCAATTCATCCTATTCAAATGTAACATTATACATTAAATGTTCATTTTTCATTTAGGTGATCAAAAGCGCAGAAAGAATAAGTATTTTTCTCACAATTAGACATCATCAGGCAGTGTCCTTATTGCAAAAGCAATCATTTTCCCTTGCTTCACATTCTCATTTCTATGTTGTTTTGACTTCTCAGAATAACATCTCTTCTCAATTGAGCAATCATAATCTTGATCTTACTTCAAATTTCTGGATTTTTTTATCCAAGTTTATTGTTCAGTTACCATCTATAGGTTTTCTTTTATGGGGGGGGGGGGGGGGGGTCAGGAAGAGAACCCCACCCCACACCATAGCACCAAAACTTTATTTTTTAATAA
>JAJOOO010022972.1:0-26847 GCA_029582685.1 Solanum piurae | reverse complement strand
AAGCAAAAAATTCAGGAGTCTCTTGTTTTGTAGTAGGTTATATTGTTAACTGTGTGCGAATGGTCCTATATTCAGGCTTTATTAGTTCATATATGCAAGACGGTCCATTTTAGGGGCAAATATGTAAAAGATTCATGAGGCACATGTTTTATAGGTTTCATTGTTAGTTGTGTATATGTAGACAGTTCTAGAGCTTAGACCTGGCCTCACACTAAGGCTTGATTAGTTGGTATTTGCATCATGTAGGTCCATTTAAAGGGAAAATGTGTAAAAGTTTCATGAGGCACCATTTTTGTAGGTTGTATTTTTACCTATGTGTGGAAAGTTCTAGAACTTGGACGAAGCCCCACATTGAGGCTCGATTAGTTCGTATTTGTATTGTATAGTCAGTGCAGGTCAACTTAAGGGGTAAATATGTAAAAGTTTCATGAGGCCCCTATTTTGATATTTTCATTTAAGCTGTTTCTAATTTTAAAATTATTTAATTGGTAGCCTCTTTTAACAAGCTTCAGAAAAAACTCCTCCTTTAGCAACACCACCATTGCAACCACTCGTTGTCATATATGTTTGAATTAGGTCAACAAAACGTATATGTATGAAAGAGATTATTTCTTCTTTAGTTTTGCAAAGAGAATATTGATGTGTGTTTCATTCTTTTTTTAGTCAGAAGGTATTCAGGGAAATGTTTAAAGCTTCAATAGAAAGATTTGCCAAGGTTATATTGAAAATTTTAAGATCATGTGCACACACACAAAATTTATCCCAAAAAACTTCAAATAAATTTTGTGATGCAAATGACATAGCAACAAATCTGTGTAACTTTTCAATAATAATTACAACAAAACATAAGAATGTTATACAATGAAAACAAACAAGAAACATAAACATTAAACAAAACAAATAAAAAGAGATGAGAGAAGAGAGCATAAAGAGTTATTTATTTTTCCCAATATTTTGAGTGTGTACAATGTTGTGTCAAATATCACTATTTATAGGATAGGATTGAGGAACACAAAGAGTTGCTATGACTCATGTATATGACATTAACCCATTTGAGATCATGGATTCGTAGGAGTAAACACCATAATGAACATAATTACTGGAAGTTATTATATTTACATAAGAAGGAGAGTTGGAGGAAATACAATTTATGTTATGTACTTTACATTAATACAAATATCTATCAATATATATATATATATATATATATATATATATATAATACAAATTCGTTTTTTTAGAAGGGCAAACACAATCATTCATATTTCCAATTGGAATATGAAAAGAACAAAGAAATCATGAATTTACTCCAACATAAAATTAATACAAAAATATTCCAGAAACATTAAGGTGGTTGATTCATGACTAATATCATGAGTTACTATTTAATAAATAAATATTAAATAGTTAAACATTTTAATTTGATGTAGGGATAAAATAGTATTTGATGTAGGGGTAAAATAATATTTATCTTTTGTCTGACATTCTTTCTACTTTTAAGCGTATATTACTCTTATGAAGGAAAACAAACTTCTTAAAAATAGCAAAAACATTATCAAAAAATCTTAATTGTTGAAGGAATAAATTCGAGTTCCTAAAAATAATGAAGGTAAACACTAAATATCTATTTAGCAAACAAAGAAACCAAATCCAATAGTTGTCATAAAAAATAGAAGCAACAAAGTTGATCTCCAGCTATTAATAGTCGTATAAACCATAACTTGAGGTTTTTTCTTTATTTGTAAATTTGGTTGAGATCATTTTTGTTTATTTATATGCAAAATAATAATTTGTAAATCAAGTAATTCACAAAATACAAATATTTTGTCTCATAGCTCTAATACACTTAACTTTACAAATCACCAAATATACGTACACAACTAAAACTATTTTTTGGTTATACTATAAAGGGAACAAAGACAATCATTCAATTATACATGATTTTCATATGACAGTAATATTTGGCAACTCTACTAAACTATTGGTATAAAAACTATACTTGATGCCAAACATTCATTTAAAAAAAGAAGGGATAAGGGTCTGAAAAATATCCCAACTTTGATCGAATTTGCTGTTGCGATACTAAACTTTCATGAGGACCTATTACCTCCCTAGACTATTTAATAGTGTATTTTTTACCCCCTAAACTATTTAATAGTGTATTTTAAAGGTATATATGTGCCCACGCGGACACATTACTATTTATAATTTTGCATTATTTTTACGTGGGAAAATATATATGTTTAAAATACGGTATTAAATAGTCTAGGGAGGTAATAGGTCCTCATGAAAGTTTAGTATCACAATAGCAAATTCGACCAAAGTTAGAGTATTTTTCAAACCCTTATCCCAAAAAAGAACTAAGAGAGGAATGGTTTTAAGAACTTTCCACTTTTAGTATAATATAATCCAGATAGATTGACTCCAATTGTTCAAGAAATATGTAAAAAAAAACACAATTTACATGGTAAGAAGTTTGTTATTACATAGGCTACTATGAGAACGATTAGAACAACTATACATGATTAAAATTTGTTTCGTGAAGTTATTAACTCTCTCACCCAAAAGTCTTCCCATGAAAAAAACCATGTTAGAAAGACATGTAGCAGAACCTCATTTGTGTTGGCGGCTTGGCGCAATCCAAAAAAGGTTTTATTCAACTGCCTGCAAAAGCATCACATCTTCTTTATTCCTGAGATTTAAAAGTTACCTCATAAGTTGTTACAAGAAAATTTTAGTAGTTTTTTTTTTCATGTGAGAGATCAAATCCTTAGACATCTTTAAATTTCAGTAGTTTTTTTTCATGTGAGAGCTCAAATCCTTAGACATCAATTAAAGAATTGAGCATGATTTATATGATAAAATAATCAATTAAGACGCTAAACGGAACAATATACTTGAAAGAACATACAATAAGAACTTTATGTTAACAAGGAAGAAGAAGATGAGAGCCTTATGTTGTCAAAACCAAATTCAACTACACATCATTGTCAGTAAAAGAATACGTGAAAGAGAAAACATACACGTGTGGGGTGAAGAAATATGAATTGTTGGGGATTGTAATATATAACCGTCTTTTTAAAAACTTTTCATTTGAAATGCTTGGACTTCCACCTAGCAAATTACTATAACTTATTTCATTCATTTGAATGACTTCTTATCTTCCATTATATCTTTATTACATAATTTAGAACTCAATTGAATACTTTAAAATTGATTATTTTAATTAGTTATTAGAATATATTTTTACATTTTGTACATAAAAAAAGTAGAAATAATATTTAAGCGAATGACAAAATGGTAATCCAACTTTGAGGTTGAGCTTTCCACTTTTAATAATATATGATATGATATTAAATTCTAAATCAACTAAATAAAACCTAGACAACTTGACTGAATTACTGAATAAAAAAGAAGATAATTTGAAAACAAATGAAGTTAGAAAAGAAGAAAAACAAAATGATTTGGTATTTTTCTTAATTACTTATTTAATATTTCTATATTTTTACTAGTCTAAGAATAATCACCTAATATATTTATTTTTATATTTAACAAAAAAAAAAAAAAAAAAAAAGAGGAAAAGGATAATTAATAGAAGAAGACCATAAAGAAAACGGAAGAAACACTTATTATCTATACGCTCCACGTGACTTCACTAAAAAAATCATGACACATGTGCCTTGGTGAGGTCACAATGACGACGATTGAAAAAGAGTTATGGTATTTTAAGTAGGATTGTCAAAATGAGATCAAATATAGATAATCTGCTTAATTAGTCCAAAATTTAATGAATTGAGCTAAAAATAATTTAAATTGGATCAAGATAATTTGAAATTTTCAAGTAATTATTTTGAATGAGCATCAAGGTAAATAAACATATTCACGCTCCATGTGACTTTCACTAACAAATCAAAACATACGTCACGATGCTGTCATGATGATCTCAGATCGAAAAAGGGTGTTATGGGCATTTTAGGTAATTATTTTGTGTGGACATCAAAGTAAATAAACATGTCCAGATAAATATTTTGCGAAAATGGAAGAACAATTATTATTTGCACACTCCATGCGACTTTACCAACAAATTAGAGTAAACATCATGATGTCGTTAGGATGACGTCTGATCGAAAAAGGATGTTATGGGCATTTCAAGTAATTATTTTATGTGCACATCAAAGTAAATAAACATGCGGTCAAATTAATATTTTGCCAACCCTCCCTCCCCCTCCCCCTCCCCCCGAATGTAGGATGATCCACACACAGTTATCAATACAACCAACTTTAAAACAAGAGACTCGTGAAAATGCATTTACCCCTTAAATGAACCTGCAGTGCAAATACGATCAAATCGAGCCTCAATATGGGCTCAGTCCCAAGCTCTAGAAATTTCCTCACAAAGCTAACAATAAACCCTATAAATCAAGCACCATCCTTCAATAAAAAATCTGTTGTTTGCCTCTATGTTGATGATATAATTTATATAAGTTCATTTCACTCTATTGTAGCTGAATTTAAATCTAGAATAATGAGTAAATTCAATAAAAATTACTTCCTTGTGCTTGAGGTGAAACAAGGAGAAGGTGAAGTGTTTGTTCTCAAAAGAAATATGCATCAGATCTCCTTAAAAGAATTGGCCTTGTCAATTGTAAATCTACCACAACACCCACGAATATAAATGAAAAATTGTAGCAGGATTAGAAGTCTAGTTGGAGGTTTGATTTATTTGTCTCATACTCGTCCATATATTTCATACTCTATTGGTGTTGTTTCAAGGTTTATGAGCAATTCATCAAAACATTATTTTTAGCCCAATTCATTAAATTTTGGACTGATTAAGCAGATTATCTATATTTGGATTTATTTTGATTGTCCTACTTGAGATACCATGAAAGTCTTTTTTTATTTGACTACATTGTGACCTCACCAAAGCATATGTGCCATGATTTTTTAGTGAAGTCACGTGGAGCGTATTTTTCTTTTTTAGTCTTCTTCTATTAATTATTCTTTTCCTCTTTGGTTTTTCTTTTCCTTTTTAAAATATAAAAATAAATATATTAGGTGATTATTTTTAGATTAGTACAAATAAAGAAAATACTAAATAAGAGACCAAATAAAGTGCATATTTTTACGCATTTACCCCTTAAATGAATCTGCAGTGCAAATACGACCAAATCGAGCCTCAATGTGGGCCCAGTACCAAGCTCTAGAAACTTCCTCACAAAGTTAACAATAAGCCCTATAAATCAAGCACCATCCTTCAATAAAAAAATGTCCTTTGTCTCTCTCGTCAACATTCAGTAAACTATAGGTCCAGATATGGAGGTGGCATCGGTGTTAATTCCATCTCTCGAAGACCTAACCCAAACTGAAGTCAGATCAATGATTTATACTCATATACTTCGATTCGCCCGGTCTATTCCACCATCGAAAGATGAACGTAATATTGTGGCAGTGGTGGACGTAACAAACAACTTAATCTCTTTTCTCGAAGACCGTCCTATCAATGCAGAACCTATTTTGGAAGGGAAATTACCTGCATCAATTTCTTCCATTGAAGCGATACCGATGGTTAAGGGTTTAGGTGAAGGGATTGATTGCTCTATTTGTTTGTCCAATTTTGAAATTGGCGAGGACGCTAAGGAGATGCCTTGTAAACATCATTTTCATTCGATTTGTATTGACAAGTGGTTGGGGATCAATGGATCGTGTCCGATTTGTAGGTATAAGATGCCAGTGGGCGAACAATGTGAGGAGAAAGATGAAGAAAGTGATGAAGATGAAATAGGTGATGATGGTGACAGTGATATGGAGGAAGATAGAGTGATGTTTATTTTTAATGTTGCCATTATAGCAGAAACTACACATCTAGAAGTATCGATAACAGAAATTAATAGACTTTCCGATGATAGGTTGATAGAAGTTGGAGTGCATAGACATTCCGATGTATTCGAAGCTGGAAATGGCGATGGGTCTGAAGCTGGAAGTGGTGATGTACTCGAAGCTTCTGGAAATGGCGATGTATCCGAAGCTAGAAATGGCGATGTATTTGAAGCTAGAGATGGTGATGAATCCGAAGCCAGAGATGACGATGTATCAAAAGCTAGAGATGACGATGTATCCGAAGCTAGAGATGGCGGAGATGGCGATGAAGCTCAAGATATGGTCATTGATAACAATTAATTTGGTTATTTTCCTTATTTGTTTTTGGCGTCATCTGCTTGACTAAAATATAAAAGTTATTTGTACAAATATCGTGCTTAACTAAAATATATAAAGTTGTTTGTACAAAATATCGTGCAATTTTAATTAGGATGATGACGGTATTGGGATGACCTAGCTCCAAGATATGATCATTGACAATAAATAGTTTTTTTATTTATTTATTTGTTTTGGGCGTCTTCTAGTTTCATAGAAATGAACTATTAAGATTCCCCTAGAGCGTGATTAGAAAATTGACACCAATAAGGTGAAAGTTCATGCAGTCAAACAAATGAGATGCAATCAAGATTAAAAGCTTTGAATCAACTTCTCTTTAGCTAAGCTATTCATAATTTGGTTAGCCGCTCCTTATACTGTGATATGATCCATGGATGTTATGGCAATTGTGACTGCGAGTTCATCATTTCTGTTATCTCTTTTGACAAGCATATATGTTAAATATTATTGAACTTTAAACTTCAACAATTGTCAACATTTTCTCTGGTTAATCCAAATATATCAGCCTTACTAGTATAAGTAAGGAATTTTCTATCTCTATATTGATTGTGATGAGTGCATTGACAAATTGAATTATCAATTGCTCTATTTAAATTTCAAAAAAATTGTTGTTTCATCTTTTCCCCCAATATTTTCTTTGGTCTTCATATGTACAAGACATGTATTTTTCTATATATCTCCAAGTTGACCATGATAAAAGTTATGTGTAGTAGAAAGTGGTGTATCCCATTGAGAGGTTTAATCCTCCACCAATTCTACAAAATGCATTGATTCGTAACATTTACACATAGTTAACACTTGTTTACCAAATTTAGTCAGATTTTCATTAGAAGGTAATTTCTTTTTCAACAATATCTTAAGAGAGTAATACTATATTAAATGAAATTTTGCTATTCTACATTTGATTTATAAAGCTCATTCCAGGGTAGGGAGTCGTGATGATTTGTCACACATTCTTATAAAAAAAAAATTACTGCCTATAGAGTTTATTAGACGTCTTTTGTTATGTTCACTTAAATGATGACATTAATAGTACTTTCTGGCAGGATGATATTCAATTTCTTCATCTTTCTACTCTTTCCTTCAATGAAGTCACTAACTTTGATGATCATATTGGACTTTGGATCGGAGCTGAGGTAACTAAGAATAGATTCATTACCCATTCAATCATTCTATCAAAATCTGATATTTGATACTCTTCAACTTCCTTCAATCACGAGATTGTCCATCTCCCCCTTTCCTAGACATTAGATGTACTCTGTTGTAGTTTTTAACTTGTTAAAAACGACATAGATGAAACGTTTAGTCCTCAAGTTCCACCATCTTTTAGTGGCGAATGTATCACTTATGTATTGTAATACTTCAATACCAATACCACCTTTCTTTTCAGGTTTGCACAAGTTTTTTGATGAGCTCCAATGGTACTTACCCTTTTTAGTATAGGAACCCTCAAATTACCTTGCTAAGTGTTTCTTAATGAGTTCGATAGTTTCCTTTAAAGGATCCATAGTTGTCAAGGTGTACACTGGCATAACATGTAAAACTTGTTTAATGAGATTTAGTTTTACTCCATATGACAGAAGTTTACCATGCCACAATGCCAACCGCTAAGCTTGTTAACAATTTTAGTGATCAGTCCATCAATGAGATTTAGTTTTACTCCAAGACATCAAAGTTCGTTAGTAATGGAGGTGAATCTGGAATGCATCTCATAAATAGTTTCACCTTCCTTCATACTAAAATTCTCATACTGAGTTGTTAGCATGTCCACCTTGGACTCCTTAACTTGAATAGTTCCTTCATGTGCTGTCTTCAGGCAGTCACAGATTTCCTTGGCTATCTCGCATGCGCATGCGATTCTGTTGTATTCATTCGCTCCTATTCCACATACCAACAACTTTTTTGCTTTTGTAATTTTTTTCAATTTTCTCTCTATTTGATTCATCATCCTCTCTTCTAGACTTGGGTACTACTCGAGTCAGATCTCCTTCCTTCACGTCCTTGGTAGGAACATAAGGACCATCAAGCACAACGTCCCACAATTCACTGTCTTCTGCCATAATTTAATCATGCATTCTCGTCTTCCACCATCCATAATACTGACCATTAAATCGAGGAGGACGTGTGCTAGATTGACCTTCTTCTAAGCTTGGTGGTGCCGTCATGCCTGCATCATCGTTTCTTGATGTTAGTCCAGTAGAAAATACTGATCTAATACCAATTGTTGAAATGTATGCGTTCACCAGTGTGATATAGTACCGGGTCAAACGTACAAAAAAAATGCAGTAAGAGATTAACACAATCGACAATGAGAACAAGGAGTTTTACGTGGAAACCTCATTGCTCAATGGAGTAAAACCATGGCCTGTCACACAAAATTTTCAACTGCTTTCCTAATCACAAGCAACAATGAATATAGACTCCAAATACAACAATGAGACTAAACTCTTAATCTCATACTAAGTGATAACTCTATTACTTACTGAGCCAAAGCAATGCCTCCTTGGCCACTTATTAACTATCTCTAATCAATATAGACTTCAATACATAGACACACAATTAACTCTAACCGTGTTCTTACAATCAATACACACAAGAGACTTAGACTTTGATACGTTTCTATATGAATGTGAAACGAATCCTACAATTTCAGCACAATACAAGCATCCAAAATATCTGCACTTCGAGATTGCTCTTCTTCAGTCTATCAGGTCCCTTGCAATGTGTGTTCTTAATGCTTGAATTCTTGAAAAGATTCAATCGCGCTATTTGAATAAATGAATAATTGTTGTTTAGTTTTGTTGAATATATCAATCATCAGCGAGAGTTATTGACCACGGAACAAACAACCACGTCCATTCCTATTGGTGAAGTATGTTGTCCTTCTCACCAACCAGCTGAAAAGACAACTTTACAGTTGTACATTATTTTGAACTTGGACGAGAGAAACTCTGCCAGGGACCGGGTCCCTACATTTGTGAGGATCATCAAAACACCTGAAATACAACAGACCATATGGCACAACTTCAGCAAACTGATGTCATGACCCTAGAAAGGAAGGTACAAAGGTCAAGGATTAGGATAAAAGGGTAATAGATTGCTGAGTATAGTTGCACCTTATGTGGGAGTGCTAGTGGGCTAGCCACCTACTCTTTGTTCTCAGTATTAGTAGTATTATGTAGTAGTTTCACATTGACTTATTCTTCAATGTATATTACTATATGTTGCTTGCTTGCCTCGTCTCCTGCTCTTTCGCTGTCATATTTTTCTTGCCAACTTGCTTAAAAATAATCTTCGGAGCAAAGAATAGAAAAATATATATATATAATGATAACCACAACAAAATTAACAAAACTTCAGGGGCAGCTCAGACCTCCTTGAGGCATTTTGCTAATTCCATCTCAAGGTCACAAACGGCCTTCTCTGAGGTCTGGTAACACTTCACAGCATCAGTAACTTTTCGACGTACGCTCTCCAAACTTTCAACCAATGTGGAAAGCTCCTTCTCTGCATTTGACACGGCTTCTGGAGAAACACTAGCAGCTAAGATAGATGTTCTAATCTGCCCACTAACCCCCCCCCCCCCCCACTCATCTCCCAGGTTTTTCAAAAAGGGCTCCATCAAGTGTTACAACTCGTCGACATTCTTTGTCTCCACCATAGGCAATGCATGTAACCTGTAAAGTTAACATTGAGCACAGAGCTTGGTTCAATAATTTCTGATGATTTGTGGAACTACATGGATAATATGCGAACATGATGTAGATATCTCTGTGACAGTTTTGAACTTTCATACCATACTTACTATGTTAATCTGTTTCTGACTGTCATCACAGAATTCGGGGGAAAAATTATTAATTTTTGTTGCTAAGTTGTTTACAGACAATAGAGAATCATTGACTAGAGATATCCTCACAAAACAATATCCGTTTTATGAAAAACGATTGAAAATTCCAAGGTTAAAAAAGTTATTCAACCCCTCACCTGATCAATATCCTTGGCGACGACTGTATTTCCTAGTGCTGCAAAAAAAATTCAAGTTTTATTCTCTCATATTGAACTTTTATTAAATCAAAAAGGCGTGGGACTCCTTCTGGCGTGCTGTTGTAGTCTCGACTACAATGTAGTCTAGTCCAGGACAAGCAGTTGATATGGCAATATCATACTTTGCTGGAAAAAGAAGAGGTGAATCAAAGCAGATTGAGAACTATATGCAATTAATATATTATCAATGACGATATGGCAAACTAGATTTCCAAGAAAATGATGGACAGAAAATTATCAAGAAAATTGCCCCCACCCCCTAGCCAATCACATTCCATCTTCATATGTTTACTGTCTAAACTCTAATACAGTAGCTTACCCCATAATTTCATTAACTTAACCTGCGTATGAAAGAAAACGTATGAAATTGAAGGAGTATCAACTAGTAGTTAAACATGAAACAAAAACACTAACCATCTATAGCATCCAAATCACCCATTCGACCATAAATGCCCTGTACAAGACTTGCCTCCTTAGCAAGCAATAATGCTTTAAAAACAGATCCCTGACTTTTTTCAGATTCCATTAAAGCTAAAAGCTCAGAAAGCTTTTGTCGAGCAGATTGTTCAAGAGCAATCATTTTTTCTTGTTCTTGAAGGCATTCCTGCAATCATTCAATGCATCACCAGAGCTCAGAAGACATCTCATAAATGGTCCCAAAAAAAAAAAGGAGGTAAACTCTTAATACATACTTGTTCCAGATTTCGAGCTTCAGATTTTCAAGCTTTCTCCTGGAATCATTTATGCTTATCGATTTCATCTCTATTCTTTTCTGTATTTCCACAATTTATTCTTGACCTTCCTCATAAGCAGCATGAGCAGCCTCATGCTGAAATAAGTGGACACCAATTTTCAATAAATGATATAATCTAGAGCAAACTTAACTAGTTCAGCGGTTAAACACAAGAAAATAATAATAATAATGATGGAATCTATCAACAAACTGAATGCATTTAGCACTTGATATTTCTGTCATGTCTTAAGATTATTCAGTTAGACATATATTAAAATAATTTCCCAAATCTCTAAGTTTTCAGTTTGTGTATTCTGACAACTTTTGGCTATGAAGTGCCATGATTGAGCCAATAAACTTAAACCATTGCAGATGAAGCACAAAGCTGTTTTGAGTTTATTTTTTTCTTCACATGGTAGATGCATTTGGAGGTATAAAGCTCTGCCCATAACTCAATTTTAGAGGGCATGGTTCAGTTTTGTACTCGAGTGGAGGTTTCAGTGCGTACTAAGTGGTCTAATTAACCTGATTTAATTGGGAAATCTTTTCACTCTGCTCTTTCACAGCCTAATCTTGAAAGAAAAAACACCATTTGGACGAGTACCAGGCAGCAAAGACAGTATAATTTACTTTCATTAACCATCGTCTTCTTCATATTGGAAAAAGAAGCTGGAAGTAAAAGATCTCCGGCTGGTCATTGATAAATGCAGATTGCTTGAGAGATATGTGAACCAAATTACAGTGATCATTAGTATGAAATAAATGAGAAAGAACAATCTTTTATGTTGTAAATTGGTTGAATACCTTTTCAGTCAAAAGTTTACTTTCAGTTGATGCAACTTCAAGTTTTCCCTTGTGCTCAATTAATAGTTTTTCCCAAGGCTCTAGCTCAGCACGAACATCAGCAAGCTCACTTCGGAAAACCTCAGTCTCAACTATTTTCCAACATCATACAAGAATGAGACAATGATATATACACAAGGTTATAGCTGATGGACAAATATGAGCAATTTGATGCATCGACTAAGTGCACTGTGCACCAAGTTTTTTGATCCAACATCTAGCAACAACATACCCATTATAATATCAGAGTGGGGTTGAAGAGGGTAGGATGTACACAAACCTTGCCTCTACCTTTGTGGGGTAGAGAGGTTGTTTTCGATAGACCCTTCGCTCAAAACATATTTCGCTTTTGCATCTAAAGATAACTGAAATTTGTTTCCTTGGGACAGATCGACAGTTTAAAGTCCCAACACAATGATTTTAAAAAGCAACTGGATGAAGTTTGTAGATTGAAGGAACTCAAAAAAATAATGTCTTCTGAAGAAAGGAAATGAACAGGCTTACTCAAAGTTCACAGCAATTAAAAGAGAAGGTAAAGTATTGCTTTATTTGCACATTTTGCAAGACACTTCTGTAATTACCTAAAGCATGGCAAGTGGTAAAAGCTGCTTTAAGCAAGTATTTAATTACTTTAGGCGACAGAACTTCAGAAAAAAATAGAGAATGCTGGTGGTGAGCATTTGAAAAATCAAAAGACAAAGGTCACTAAAATTCAATCTGTAAGTGGACCTTGTCCATGATGAATTGGGTATTTAATTACACCATTCATGCTGCTTTTATTTTGCCTTCCTTCACCAGTATATTGATAAAAAAAGGCACATAGATCAACCGTCGCAAAGTTCAGATAGAAACAAGACAGAAAATGATTAAGAAATTCACAAAAGGGATTGAGGAATCAAAAAAAGAGAAGGAAAGACTGGCTGCGGAGAAAGAAAAATTGCTTTATACCTTCAAAGAGATCAAACAGAAAGCATTTGTTGTTAAAGAAGACTATAATAAGATACATGAGGTTAGATAATATCTCCATTTAATTTCGGCATTTTATGATTATGAATGTTGCATTAAAGTTGTCTATTAATCTTTTTGTTTTCTTTGATGTATTTTCATATTTCTCTAGCTCTATGATAAGCACTCTGCTTCTCTGAATGATGCTAAAAATGAGTATGAAACTTTGAAGAAGACTGTGGATCAATTGCGTTCTTCAGAGGTTTTGTGCCAGTCTCTATGAAGCTTTCTTGCTTCTATGTGGAATGAGTTTCTAATTCAGTTCAATTTGAGCTGCAGGTGGATGCTGATTACAACTTACAAGATATGAAGAAGACCTATAAAGACTTGGAGCTCAAAGGCAAAGGATATAGGAAAAAGCTTGATGATTTGCTTATTGCTCTTTCAAAGCATATTGAGCAGTAAGCTGGATTTCTTTCAAATGCTGACTTCTTACCATTTTCTGGGATGCCATAGCTTTTATGTATCTACGTACACTCATATCCTCCGTTGATATTATTGTCAATACACGTAATTATTCCTCTTGGTATAGGATTCAAAAGGACTCGGTGGATCCAGAAAAGTTTCAAACAACTTTGAGGGATGGCACTCTTGGTGAGACTTGTGACCTTAATAGTGCTTTGGAGATGGTTGCAATTCTAGAAGCTCAACTAAAAGAGATGAATCCAAATCTTGACTCGATCTCTGAGTATGCACCAGTCAACATTTATATGCAGTGAAAACTTGTAGGATTACAGTTTCTCTTGATATACTAATAGTGTCCACTGTCAGCAGGTATCGGAACAAAGTATCTGTGTATAATGAGAGAGTCCAAGAACTTGATTTTGTTACCCAAGAGCATGATGATATAAAGAAGCAATATGATTAGTGGAGAAAGAGAAGGCAAGTCATGTTTATCATTAGAATGTCCATTTCAATCTTCACATGTCTCAGTGTTATGCTTCATTAGCTTATAACATTTGTAATTAAAATTCAGGTTGAATGAGTTTATGGCGGGCTTTAATTCTTTTTTTTTAATCAATTTTGAGCTCAAGGCTCATTTTATTTCATAAGTAAAATATTCTGGAAAAAAAACAAGTAAAAAACAAACCAAAAAAATCTACTTTGTCCACCTAGACCAAAATGAACTAAACCTCTTTCTATTTCTAACCCTACACTATCATCACTTTCCTTTTCTTTGTTTCCTGTTCCGCCTCCTCAAATGTTCCTCTCCATTGTAAGCTCTAATCCTCCACTTCATCTTTTCCTTTGTGAATTCTCAATTCTTCATTCGCCTCTTTTGGATAATCGGTTCCTCCATGTATTCTATGGCTCATCTCTTTTCCGCGACTTCAAAAGGTATGTTTCTTATACTTTCCTTTGTTGTGACTTCTCATATTTGAGCTCCATTTGTGTTTCTCAGGTGGGTGGTCCGGTTCAAATTCCAATTGGACTTTAAGAGTTGCTTTGACAACTTTTTTAATCACTCCCGTAAGCTCCACTCTTCACCTGTTATCCTCCCCTTATCCCCCGCCTTCTGATATCTTAATCCTCCTTTTCTCACAGCTGGTCATGAGGTAAATACGCGTCTGGCTCTCGAGAGGTTCCTCTTGTTGGTTGACAACAGTTGCTTCTGCTTTACAAGTTCTATTGATCCTGTAGCCCTCGAGTTCTGTTGGTAATCCTTTTTGTAATCTGTCATAGCCTAGGCTAGGAAGCTTTTCTTTTCTCACAGATAATATGCCTTGGTAGTGGCAAACGCTCAATATGTTTACATAATATCTGTGCGACTCCGTGATAATATGATCAATGTGAATGATGTCCATACTGGTTGGTAGTGGTCTTAATTTTCCTTGTCTTGATCCTCAAACCCATGACTTGTCTCTTATCCATGTTTAGAATTTTTTTGCATATCACTGTCAGTTGATTAAACTGACTGTATACTTGCTTCTCTGTGTGATTGTGAGCGTTGTTAGCTAAAGCGTCAGCTAACTCATTACCCTCTCTGAAAACGTGTTTAACTTGTATTCCTTCCTGCTCAATCATACCAATAGCATCTTCCAAAATCTCACTCAGTTCCCAAGGAATTTTCCATTCCCTTAACAAGAAATTTCTTATTCCCAGGGAATCAGTTTCCACAATCACCTTCCTATGTTGATTCTGTCTGCAATAACTTAGTGCCTTCAGTACCGCTACTGCCTCCGCCATGATATTTGTGGCAATCCCTATTCGTTGCGCCTATGCAAAGATCAAATCCCCCCTAACATCCTTAATACAGAATGCATATGCACTATCTCCTGGATTTCCTTTAGAGGACCCATCTGTATTACACTTAACCAAATCCTCTTCTGGTTTTTGCCAACTGATAGCCTGATGGTACAATTTAGGCTTGTATTTGTAGAAATATTTGACAATTCCTTCCCAATGTGTTGGAATTGTGATCCACGGGTAAGTATACCTGATAAAATCAAAATAGAAATGATTTTCGAATTTGATTCTATAAAAATTCCAGTTTCTTAAAAAAAAATAAGTTTTTATGTTATATCGTACTATACAATTCTTTTCTTTGTGGGACCTTTTTCTCACGAGAGGTAATGAAAACAAGGTTGGTTTTTAGTAGTAGTTCATGAGACCTCGAATTCCCACGTTCCAGCATGCATTATGCCAACATGTCCCACCACCAACTCTAGCTAAGAAGTTGAGTCACCCTTTTTTTTCTTCCAAAAATAGAATAGAATAAAGAATGAGATAGTCTATATCCTGTATCGATCATAAGATCACTCTATGAATAGGTCAATTCTCTATGACCTCCCACCGTTCACGACATCCCTTGCTTCTCGCAAGAACGGCTCCTCGGTGGAGGAGTAGAAGCACCATTGATTGATTGTGTGTTGGCACTATTAAACCAGCTTGAACAAGCTCATATTCTTGTCATGTCTCCTTGCGTTCCTTTTTTTCCAAAGTTCCCATAGTAAGATTGCCGGAACAATCTTAAAAATCCTTTTTATCTTAATTGGGCCTTTAGCTTTCAACCAATTAGTAATCACGTGTTGTGGTTGTATTCCATGTAACTTTAAACCTGCACAAAAAGCAAACTTCTCCCATAACTTTTGGGTTGTAGGAGATGTTAGAAATAAGTGCTCCATTGTCTCCAATTTGTGCTCATCATCACAACAATGACATCTTGAGACAATATTCATCCTCATTCTTTTCAAGTTCTCATCTGTGGCAATTCTCCTCTTCCAGACCCTCCAATGGAAGAAATTGATTTTAAAAGGGAGTCCTTTAATCCAAATTTCCTTTAACCAGTCCCCTCCTTCTCTCTTTTTCCTAATCAGTTGATTTGACAGAGAATTCCCCCATAGTATTTCCCATCCACCAAGCGTGGTCTGAACCCTGAGTATCAATTGGTTTGATATTTCCCATAATGTATCTCGCCGTGTCTTCAGAAACCACACTTTCTAATTTTTCTCTATTCTACCCATTATTATTGATGAAACTTCTGACCTCAATTTCTGATCTAACTGGTCCATTCTCTTTAATATAATACAACGCCCCCTGTTGTGTCCAGTTGTCATACCAAAAGTTGTTATTTCCAGCTTTAATTTGCCACCATATTTCATGTTCCACTTCCTCCCTGACCATCTCAATTTTCTTCTAGACATGTGACCCCCCTCTTCCTTTGGCTACTACTGGATGATCCTTTTGTAGTATTTGTTCCACATGATATTACCCCACAACGAGTTTGTGGTTACTCTGAAATTCCATCATAACTTTGCAAATAAGGCACTTGCAACATCATGTAGGGACCTGGATCCAACTCCTCCTTCATTATATGGATAACACAATTCATCCCAAGCTACCCAATGTTTCCCTTTCAGCCCTCCAGTCTTTCCCTAGAAAAACTTAGCAAATAATTGATGAATTTTGTTAATGACTCCTTTAGGAGGGTTCATAACCGATAGCAGATACACCGGCATTGATTGAAACACATGTGCTACCAATATATGCCTACCTCCATATGATACTAGTTTACTTTGCCAGCACATAATCCTTCTACTGATCTTTCATAATAGCTCCTCATAATAAGCTACTTTTTTCCTCTCATAGAAACTAGGCATCCCAAGTATGTGAATGGGAAATGGCTCTGATTTATTCCTGTCTATTTTTTTATTTTATGTCCTAGCACCACAAGTGTTTTTTCGTGTAGATAGAAAAAACACTTGCTATTGTTTATCATTTGTCCAGAAATCTGTTCATATTTGGCCAATACACCCATCATCTTCTTGACCGATTTCTTTTCTCCTGAACAAATCAAAATAATATCGTCGGCATATGACAAGTGATTGATATCTGGACTCCACTTTGGCATACCAAATCCCCTATATTCAGCGTCTTCGTGTAATTTATGCAGCCCTCTGGCCAACACTTCTGCCGCAATAATGAATAGTGTTGGTGATAGTGGATCACCCTGTTTAAGTCCCCTTGATGATTGAAAGAACCCATAAGCTTGACCATTCACTAATACTAAATACCAATTGTTTGATACTAGTCTTCATACCATATCAATAAGAATCTCCGAAAAGCCAAATTTCCTCAAAACCTTTGCGAGAAATAACCATGAGACTCTATCATATGCCTTTGCCATATCCAGCTTTACCACCATATTCTGCCACTTATTCCTAATCCCAATATCTCTAATAATCTCTTGTGCAAGCAACACATTCTCCGTAATACTTCTTCCTTTTATGAAGCCTGTTTGGTTCACAGAAATCAACCTCGAAATGACCTTCACCATTCTTTCATGAAGCATTCTCAATATGATTTATTGGCAAAAGTACTAAGGCTGATTGGCCTTAAATTCGCAAAAGCTTTAACACTCTATCTTAGGGATTATGATTAGATTCGTATGTGTAATGAATCTTGACAGTCTTTGTCCACAAAAGAAGGCTCGAACCATCTTATTATATCATCTCCTATAATCTCCCAACTCTTCTGAAAAAAAGTTCCAGAGAAACCATCCGGTCCACTAGTTCTATCACCATTTAGTTCATTGACTACTATTTTCACCTCCTCACTGGTTGGAACTCTATTGATCTCATCATTTTGCTCTTGTGTAATTAGACATGGGATATTGTCTAACATCTCAGGATACATCATCATCACATCTGTTTCTTTGAACTGACTCTCATAAAATTCCTTCGCTGCTACACCAATTTGTTCCTCTATAGTAACCACTTCCCCCGATTTGTGTGTATTTCTCCAATATGCAACTTTTTCCTTCTCCCATTGACAAAAACATGAAACAACTTCGTATTTCTATATCCATCCTTGAACCATTTCATTCCCGCCTTTTGTCTCCAATATTCTTCCTCAATGTTTAAATATTTTCTAAGTTCAGCTTCTGTCTTACTTAGCTCACATCGATTTTCTTTCGTAGTATTGATCTCCAATTGTATTTCTTTGACCCTGACCAAGTTTTCTAACGTTGCCATTTTTTCAAAAATGTTCTCATGCATATTTTTTACTCATTCAGTTAGAGCCTTTTTCACTCTCTTCATCTTAGCATGGTATTTCGAGAAAGGATCTCCCACAAAATTGATCTGCCAGGCCCCTTTCATACCTTCCATATATTCAGGATGTTTAGTCTAAAAATTAAGAAATTTGAATGGCTTGATGACATTCACATCCGCTGAATTATATTGAACTAATAACGGAGAATGGTCAGAGCCTTGCCTTATCAGATGTTGAACCTTGCTGCAAGGCATTAATTCCAAAAATTCTTGATTTACTAGAATCCTATCAAGATTCTTAAATATACAGTCCTCATCTATTCTTCCATTCCACCATGTGTATTGACTCCTTATTTATTGCAATTCAGTAAGTGCACAATTGTTAATGCAATGTGCAAAGTCGGAGGCCTCAGTAAATGTAAAAATGAGCCCTCCCAGTTTCTCTTCTGAATTTAAAATAACGTTAAAATCTCCTCCCACCAATCACAGCTTTGTGCTAGATACTACCACACTCTCTATGTCCTCCCACAACTCCAATCGTTCCATAGCATTACATCGTGCGTACACAGAAGTAATACTAAAGAACTTGCTATGATAACAAAATTTCACTGTAATTTGTTGATGACTATCTACAATCACCTGCCCATTCCAATGCTCTTT
Organism: Solanum piurae; assembly: GCA_029582685.1. Lineage (NCBI taxonomy): Eukaryota > Viridiplantae > Streptophyta > Magnoliopsida > Solanales > Solanaceae > Solanum > Solanum piurae. The sequence continues at coordinate 7,854 of JAJOOO010022972.1, read as the reverse complement.
CCCAAAAACCCATATCTTAGCAGATGAGTTCACTGCCGCTCTATCAAAGCCAAGTCTTCTTTTGTAATGCTCTATCTCTCCTGGATCTTGAAAAGGTTCCAGTAGGGCTATAAATTGAAAATAATGTCTTCTATTCATCTTTATTACTCTCTCAAAAGATTGTTGAGAGTTAACATATCTGATATTCCATAATAGAATTTGTCCTATCATTGAGAAACTATATCCTTCCTCTCCCTACTCCTCCTTGTTCTGACATGAAGTGGTACAATCGATTGTCCTGTTCTTCTCTTTTTGAATCCACATTTCAGACCAACAATTTGTTTTGGAGATAGATCCCTTGCTTTTCCAGCACTTAGAATATTCATTTCCAAGTCTTCATCTTCTTCTTCTTCTTCTTCCTGACACCTCCTCTTCTGATCTGGGGTCAATTCATTCATGTATTCAAAATTCTTTTCTTGTGAACTTGGCTCAATTATGCTTATTGGATGTGGTAAAACTTTCTTTTGGGCATTTTGTGTTTCATAACTTGGCTGTCATACTGTTAATGTTGAACTATCCCCCATTTCTCCTGATGTCCTTTCTTTTTGTTCTTGATTTGTCTCCTTCATACTCTCTTTTTCCTGTTCTAGCGTATCTCCTTGTCCTTCCTCCCTATTTGATTTTTTGAAAACATTTTCTACCCACTTCCTTGTTGATGGAATCTCCTTTAATTCTGTTTCTGCTCCCTCCATGTCTTTCGACTCTTTTAGAGCTTCAAATTTGTTTTCTATCTCCATTTTCTCCTCAACTCCCCTATTTGATTGTGGTTGTTTCAGATTCCACACTTGTTGTCTACCCTTACTTTGATATTTCTTATTTTTTTTAAACCTGAAATTCCTCTTTGTTGCCTTCAATTTCCACAGTTTCCCCTAGTTTTGTTTTTTCCTCTTCGCGTACTATTCTGTGTGCTCTGCCATTTTGTATCTCCCCCAGCTCCTTCTCTGTTTCTTCCATCTTTTTAGGAAACAATTCAGGGTGTAAATCATAACATTCTTGCTCATTATGTCCTTGCAGTCTACAATTAGCACAATATTTTGGGACATAGTCGTATTTTATCCGAACCCATTTTTCCACCACATCCCTTGAGCGCTTCCTAACTCCAATGTTTATCCTTTTTCGAAATTCTCCTAATAGATCAACCTCAACCTTTACCCTTGCACAGGTAGGTCTTGTTTGATTCTTTGTTGCCATATCACTTGCAAAGGTTTCCCCACTGCAACAGCCAAAGAGAAAATTGCCTCTTTCATAAAGAAATTCGGGGGAATGGATGGAAAGGATATCCAAGCAATAGCTATTGTTGTTTCTTCCTCTTGGTCGAACATTAGGTCCCACTTTAGAGTTCTCATTGGGTATGAGCATTGGCGATGAGTTAGGTAAAATGTTGGCTTTGATAATAAATTTACATAATCCTCCATGTTCGTCGCTCTCATTAGAACATGTCGATTACCTAAGAGTCCAATGTTGCATTCCCTCTTTAATTTACATTGTTTAGGGATTATCGATCTTAGTTCTCTGATCTCCGGCATCCCATACGAAAACTTTTCAATGACTGCATATTGTAGATTCTCTTTGTAAATCATCTGTGTTACCTCCTCTTCTTCCCATATTATTCTGGGTTCTCGATGTAAATAAGAAATTGGTCTCATTGGTAGCGGTTTAGTATTATTTGGGCCTGTTTTAAATAGTGATGTAAACGTCTTCTGCATGTCTGTCTTCAACAACCTTTGGCCAGTCTCTAGGGAGGACTGATCCGGTATTGTGGCGGCCATAGCCACCGGCGTTGATCGAAAGAAAGCAAATTGAAATTATCGGCGACTAGGTTTTTCAATTTTTGGTTATGTCTTTATCAAATTTTTCCTTGTTCATTATAGTAAAACTAGATGTCTACTTTTATTTGTCATGCGGGCTTTAATTCCATATCGTTGAAGTTCAAAGAAATTTATCAGGTTCTAACAAAACTTTAACTTGTCTTCTTTTAAGAAATCATTTCACTTTGTTACTCGAGTAGAATTTCATCTACACACTGAGAAGTGTTATTACTGCTAGAAATGAGTTACACATATTATAGAGCAGCCATGATATTTTGTTGATAACTTTGTGATGGATGCACATATGATGATCATATCATAGTTGATATAAATCATTTCTCTCATGGCTTTGGTTCAACGACAAAAGGTAGTAAAACTGGGGATGTATAGTAGACACATATCACTGTTGAATAAATGATTCAAATGAAAGAAGAGGAAAATTGCTGCAACTTTATTTTAGTATTTTACTGCACTTTGACTTAGTCTGGGATAGTTGTTATTTGGTCCTTAAGTTTCTCATTTTTAATTGAGTTAGCTTGAAATCTCTGTTCTCCAACATTTGTGGTATAAGAGCAAGGTTTAGATTCAGGTGACCTAGTAACAGAAAAACACCATGGCTTCCAATAGAAGTTCTCTGAACATATCTCAACCAACCATCCCCATTTTATGGGACAAAGCTATTAGTTCTGGAGCATCAAGATGAAGACTTTATTTAAGTCTTAATATATTTGGGACTTGATAGAGACTGGATTTGCAGGTTCGTATGAAGAGCAGCGACCGAAGGAAAATAGAAAGAAGGACACAAAGGCATTGTTCTTCTTTCAACAGGCAATCCATGAGACAATGTTTTCCCGAATTGCAGCAACCATCACTTCAAGGCAATCCCGGAGAATTTTACAAACAGAATTTCAAGGCTCATCAAAGGTAATAATTGTAAAACTTCATACTCTTTGGCATGAGTTTGAAAATTTAATCATGAAAGGAAATGAACATGTGCACGATTTTTTGTCTCGAGCAATGACTATTATTAATCAAATGAGGTCACATGGAGACCAAATAACTGATCGAACTATTGTTGAAATTTTTTAAGGAGTTTAACTCCTAAGTTTGATCATGTTGTGGTTGCAATTGAGGAGTCCAACGATTTGTCAAAATTTACATTCGATGAATTGATGGGGTTTTTTACAAGCCCATGAGGCAAGGATAAATAGGTCAGCGGAAAAGCAGGAAGAAAAAGCATTTCAATCTAAGAGGATGAGCCAAAGGTGCATTTCATGGAAATAATCGAGGGCAAGGCCGAGTAATGGTTAATGTTCTCACGGCTGAAAACAAAATGTTTCCGCTAGAAGTTTTAAAAGTGGGAAATTTTGCTTTGGTAACTGGTGCAAAAAATGACTCCGAATTGTTGCATTTGAGGTATGAGCATCTTAATTTCAAAGGGAGAAAGTTGTTAAGCCAAAAAGGTATGGTATTTGGATTACCAAAAATTAATACTTTTGATTTATGCGAAGGTTGCATTAATGGGAAGCAAAGTAGAAAGTTGTTTCCTATTGGAAAGGCTTAGAGAGTAACTACTTGCCTAAAAGTAATTCATGCAGATTTGTGTGGTCCAATGAGTACTGAATCTTTTGGTGGAAGTCGATATTTTTCCCTCATCACAGATGATTTAAGTCACATGAGTTGGGTGTATTTCCTAAAATACAAATCAGAAGTCTTTGAGAATTTTAGAAAATACAAGGTACTAGTGAAGAATCAAAGTGGGTTGCACATAAAAACTCTGTGGTGAGTTCTTATCTAATGAATTTGTTCATCTTTGTGAAGAATCTGAAATTCACATGGACATTACTGCACACTACACATCGAAGCAAAATGGTGTAGCTGAACGTAAGAATCGTACAGTTGTAGAGATGGCAAGAAGTTTGCTAAAAGGCAAAGGACTTCCAAATCAATATTGTGCAGAAGTAGTTGCAACCTCAGTGTACTTACTAAACCTATCTCCTACAAAGGTTGTGTGATGAATCAAACGCCATATGAAGCTTAGAAAGGTACAAGTCCTTCAGTAAGCCACGTAAGAATTTTTTTTGTTGTATTGCTTATACTTTGGTTAACTCTCAAACTTGTCAAAAACTAGATAAAAAATCACAAAAATATATTTTCATCGGTTATTTTCTTGAATCCAAAGCATACATGTTGTATAATCCTCTTAATGGCAAAGTGATAATTAGTAGAATTGTTGTATTTGATGAAAACTCAAGTTGGAATTGGAGTGAAAAAACAAATACAACAAGAGATTTCAATACCCATCGAAAACTCCAAATTTACCTGAAGAAGCGATTGAACCAGAGACATTTGCAACACTTGAACAACATTCACCTAAGCTAATTCCACTAAGAAGATCAACAAGAACCTGAAAAGAGAATCCTAGATATTCTAATCAATCTTGTCAATTTGCTTTTATTGTTTCAGAACCTATATTTTATGAAGAAGCAATTGAAAATGAGGAGTGGAAGAATGCGATGAAGGAATAATTTATGGCAATACAAAAAAATGAAACATGACAGCTCACTAAATTGCCAAATGGAAAGAATGTTGCTGGATTAAACTGGATATTCAAAACAAGGTATCATGTAGATGGAAGTGTACAGAAAAACAAGGCTATACTTGTCGCAAAGGGATACTCGCAACAACAAGGTATTGATTTTGAGAAGACATTTTCTTATGTTGCTCGATTTGAAATGGTAAGAACAATTTTAGCCTTGGCTGCTCAACTGAAATGGTCATTTTATCAACTTGATGTTAAGTCAGCGTTCTTGAATGGTGAACTAGAAGAGGAGGTTTATGTTGCTCAACCTCAATGTTTCAAAATTAGTAGCCAAGAGGAAAATGTGTACTATGGGCTGAAACAAGCGCCACACACTTGGTATAGCAAAATCAATTCCTATTTTGTTCAAAATGGGTTTGAAAGGAGTGAAAATAAGCCTACTTTATACTTAAGGAAGTGAGGTAACAATAATCTGCTTGTATGCCTCTATGTTAATGATATAATTTATATAGGTTCATCTCACTCTATTGTAGCTGGATTTAAATCTAGTATAATGAATAAATCTGAGATGACTGATTTGGGTTTGTTGCATTACTTCCTTGGGCTTGAGGTGAAACAAGGAGAAGGTAAATTATTTGTTTCTCAAAAGAAATATGCATCAGATCTTCTTAAAAGATTTTTCCTTGTCAATTGTAAATCTGCCACAACACCCGTGAATATAAATGAAAAATTGCAGAAGGAAGATGGTACTGGACAATTGCCAATGCAAGAAGTTTTAGAAGTATAGTTGGAGGTTTGATTTATTTGGCTCATACTCGTTCAGATATTTCATACTATATTGGTGTTGTTTCAAGGTTTATGAGGAATAAATCGAAGCATCATTTTTTAGCCCAATTCATTAAATTTTGGACTGATTAAGCAGGTTATCTATATTTGGATTTATTTTGATAGTCTTACTTGAGATACCCTGAAAGTCTTTCTTTTTTTGCTTCATTGTGACCTCACTAAAGCATATGTGCCATGATTTTTTAGTGAAGTCACGTGGAGCGTATAGGTGATAAGTGTTTCTTCCGTTTTCTTTTTTAGTCTTCTTCTATTAATTGTTCTTTTCCTCTTTTGTTTTTCTTTTCCTGTTTAAAATATAAAAATAAATATATTAGGTGATTATTTTTAGAGTAGTACAAATATAGAAAAATACTAAATAAGAGACCAAATCAAGTGCATTTCTTTACGCATTTAGCATTTAAATGAACCTACAATGCAAATACGACCAAATCAAGCTTCAATGTGGGCCCCTTCCCAAGTTCTAGAATCTTCCTCATAAAGCTAACAATAAACCCTATAAATCAAGCACCATCCTTCAATAAAAAAATGTCCTTTGCCTCTCTCGTCAACATTCAGTAAACTATAGGTCCAGATATGGAGGTGGCATCGGTGTTAATTCCATCTCTCGAAGGCCTAACCCAAACTGAAGTCAGATCACTGATTTATAATCATATACTTAGATTCGCTCGGTCTATTCCACCACCGGAAGATGAACGTAATATTGTGGCAATGGTGGACGCAACAAACAACTCAATCTCCTTCCTCGAAGGTCATCCTATCAATGCAGAACCTATTTTGAAAGGGCAATTACCTGCATCAATCGCTTCCATTGAAGCGATACCGATGGTTAAGATTTTAGGTGAAGGGATTGATTGCTCTATTTGTTTTTCCAATTTTGAACTTGGCGAGGAAGCTAAAGAGATGCCTTGTAAACATAATTTTCATTCGATTTGTATTGACAAGTGGTTGGGGATCAATGGATCGTGTCCGATTTGTAGGTATAAGATGCCAGTAGACGAACAATGTGAGAAGACAGATGAAGAAAGTGATGAAGATGAAATAGGTGATGATGGTGACAGTTATATGCAGGAAGATAGAGTGATATTTGTTTTTCATATTGTCATTATAACAGAAACTTTAGATCTAGCAGTATCGATAACAGAAATGAGTAGACTTGCCGAGAATAGGTTTATAACTATTAGAGTGCCTAGACATTCTAATGTACCGGAAGCTTCTGGGAATGGCGATGTATCTGAAGATGGAAATGGCGATGTATCCGAAGCTAGAAATGGCGATGAATCAGAAGCTAGAGATGACAATGTATCTGAAGCTAGAGATGACGATGAATCCGAAACTAGAGATGACGATGTATCTGAATCTAGAGATAGCGATGTATCCGAAGCTAGAGATGGCGGAGATGACGATGAAGCTCAAGATATGGTCATTGATAACAATTAATTTGGTTATTATCCTTATTTGTTTTTGGTGTCTTCTACGTAACTAAAATATAAAAGTTATTTGTACAAAATATCGTGCTTAACTAAAATATATAAAGTTGTTTGTACAAAATATCGTGCAATTTTAATTAGGATGATGGCGGTATTGGGATGACCTAGATCCAAGATATGATCATTGACAACAAATAGTTTGTTTTTTTATTTATTTGTTTTGGGCGTCTAATTTCATAAAACTGAACTATTAAGATTTCCCTAGAGCCTCATTAGAAAGTTGACACCAATAAGGTGAAAAATCATGCGGTCAAACAAATGAGCTGCAATCAAGATTAAAAGCTTTGAATCAACTTCTCTCTAGCTAAGCTATTCATAATTTGGTTAGCCACTTCTTATAAAGTGATATGATCCATGGATGGTATGACAATTGTGACTGCGAGTTCATAATTTCTGTTATCTCTTTTGACAAGCATATATGTTAAACATTATTGAACTTTAAACTTCAACAAATGTCAACATTATCTCTGGTTAATCCAAATATATCAGCCTTACTAGTATAAGTAAGGAATCTTCTATCTCTATATTGATTGTGATGAGTGCATTGACGAATTGAATTATCAATTGCACTATTTAAATTTTAAAAAAAAATCGAATGTCTTCATATCTACAAGACATGTATTTTTCCATATATCTCCAAGTTGACCATGATAAGAGTTATGTGTAGTAGAAAGTTGTGTATCCCATTGAGAGGTTTAATCCTCCACCAATTCTACAAAGTGCATTGACTCGTAACATTTACACATAGGGTGTGTTTAGTATGAAGGAAAACATTTTCCGGAAATCAATTTTCTCATGTTTGGTTGGGTTAAATGTTTTGGAAAATGTTTTTCAAATCAACTCATTTTTCTCAAATTTAAGGAAAATGACTTCCTTTCAAAACTTAAGGAAAACATTTTTCAAAACTCTCTTCCAACCCTACCATTCCCCAACCCACCCCCTACCAGCCCTTCCATCCCCCAAAAAAAAAAATTAAGTTTATTTTAAAAAAATATTTTCAACTTCAAAATTTCTTTTTTTTCACCCCTCCCACCCCCTACCAGCCCAACTACCTCCTAAAAAAAATTAAGTTTGTTTTTAAAAATTATTTTAAACTTTAAAATTTCATTTTTTTTCACCCCTACCCTCGACC